>PVJA010011917.1:0-53358 GCA_004027025.1 Myocastor coypus
CAGTATGGCTACTGTATATCTTTTCCGCTAAATATTTCTTTATCATCAATATGTATATTAACAGCAAACATTTGATGACTCAAAAATTCTGCTGCCTTGGTGCTATAATTTTGGTTAGTTTCAGTGCACGTACAGAATCACTCCGTCTGTTTGTAGACAATGAATGAACAGACATCTTGCACTCTTTCAAAATTGTGTGTTTCTGTATCATGTTCTCTCACTCTTCTTTCTCAATACTTTTCCCTGCTCATTAGAACTTTTTTTCACAATTACCTCTTCAATTGTTGCAGCACCTTTGTCTGATACAGAAGCGATAGGGTTAGGGTTTCTTCCAGTTGTAAACATGTCAATTATTGCATCCAAAAATTAACTCTTCAAATTTTTCTGCTGTTTCCCAATTTTTTTTATGATGTTGAACTCCACAAAATAAGACAACAAAAGATAACTTTCTCAGCTACAACTAATATGTTTTCAAATCCAGTCTCTCATAATTTAGGAATTAACAAATCCTCAAAAAAAGCCCAGATGGTGATAGTTCATGGATGGATTTTCCCAGAACTAAATAATGTCCTAAATTATTTCAATTGTGCTAAATAAGTAAAAGAAATACTTAAATGCCAAGCTGGACAGATAGCTCAGCTGTCTAAAGCACCTTCTGAGGCAGATGCAGGGGCTGAAGGTTCAATCCGCAGTGTGCTGTGCTGGCCCTGGCCCCAGGGCGCACTGAGGCTACAACTGAGACTAGGCATGGTGGCACACATCTGTATTCCCAGTGCTTGGGAGACTGAAAACAGGAGGATCACTAGTAGTCCTATCTATGTAGTGAGATCCTATGGAGCCACATAAAAAAAGAAATATTTGAAGGCCTTCAGGGAATATGTAGAGCCCTCATAAACGTAACTGTATTTACAGATATAGTTTTATTTAGCCCATTTTTCTATGTATCAATATAATGTATAGACACACAAATATACTGTTTAACAGTAATCCCAGCACTCGGGAGGCTGAGGCAGGAGGATTGGTGCAAGTTCGAGACCAGCCTGGGCTACAAAGTGAGCTCAAGGCCAGCCTCAACTGCATAGAGAGACCCTGTCTCAAAAAGACAAAAAAAAAAAAAAAAAAAACTGGTGTTAAAGGTAAATATGTTTTCTCTGTACCTATTTTATGTACTACTGAGACCTAGAGACTAGTTTGTTCATTATAAGCAAGGTAATTTTCTTGAGTGATAAAAGCAGTCTACATCTTGATAAGGCTTGGGGTAGGGGTACACAGTTGCCAAAATCTTTCGAGTTATATACTTACTATGGTCAGTATCAAAATTGTAAAAAGTGTTAGAATCTGGTTAATACATTTAATTTTTCTAAGTGGTATGAGTTTTTGTGATTTTGAAGGTATCTTATATATTCTGTATGTAAGCAAATAAGTAAATATTTTAAGAAAAAATAGAAAGAGGTCGCTCACAGAGAAAGGGAAAGCAAAAGACTAAAGTGTAGCCTGTGGTGTGAGACTAGAATTAAAAATGTCAGCATGGATTCCAAAGGAGAAGGGAAGAGAGAGTAAGAGACAAGTATGGCTATTTATGTGCATGTGACACACACACGCACTAACATGCACACACATGCACACACACACACACACTTAGTTTCCTAGATGTACATACAGAGGGCCTGAATAGCAAGAGCATTCCCCGTAACAGATCTGATTCTGAATACTGATGAGTTTGGGAACTAGGAAAGTGGCGATAATGCTGGCATGTAAGTCTCATATCTTTTCAAAAGGCTCAAAAAAATCATTTGAGTCAATAAAGAGATAAGAGAGCCAGCTTTAACATGGTTTTTCTGGAAAAATCTAGATGCTTGAGCATTAAAATAAATAACTATTTTACTGATTATTAATACTGAATCAAATAAAAATCTATGAATGCAAGTTCATAAGATTAAGGCACTTTTATACTTTTCATTTAGTAAAATTCTCTCTCTCTTGTTTTGTAGTAAGAAACTCAGGACCTCACACTTGCCAGGCAGGTGCTGTGCCTCTGAGCCATATCCCTTGCCCTGTTTTGCCAAATTTTAATGTAGATAAAGTCTTCAAGAGACTGATACCAGTGCTCCTTGATATTCATGGGACAGGACACAGAAGGCATTATGGGGTATTCTGGCCAAAAATATATGACCTTAATCCAACCTGGAAGAACACCAGACAAATCCAATTGAAAGAACATTCTACTAAATAGCAGACATATAATTTTTTTAAATGTTAAGAACAAGCAACACAAAGGATGAAGACTTTTCCAATTAAAGGAAATGAAAAAGATGGAAGCTCTACACGAAATATTTGACACTAGATTATATCTGAGACAAGAAAGAACTTTGCAAGGACATTATGGGGAACAGTCACATTTGACTATGGAACCTAAATTAGCTAATACTCTTAAGTATTAAGATTGCTAATTTTTAACATTATAATGTAACTATATTAGAGAGTTTTCTTCTTAGGAAATATACATCAACATACTTAATAGTAAACATGGAAATTGCCTTCAAATTGCTTAAAAATTGATGTGTGTGTGTGTATATATATATATATATACATATATATATATATATAATTTCCTCTTCATGTATGTGTATGTACATATATATTACATACATACCAACCTGCATATGTATCATATGTATTCCTCATATACACATATGCACACAGAGTATAATGTAATTGCCTAAAAATATAATCAATTGGTAAATCTTGTGCAAGTGTTGCTAAATTTTCTAATCTTGAAACTGCACCTAAATTAAAATATTCTGTAAAATATCAAGTTATATGGGAAGATTAAAATTTTTTCGCATTACTTCAACAATTTATCAGAGTGGCTGTGCACGTTAACTTTACGAAGCACACACAAACACAGTAAAACCATCCCCAGCCGGCTGGGTCCTGATCCTGCATTTTCAACATAAAGTGCTAGGAGACCAGTGAGAAAGCTGGGAACGTCTTGAGCTGCGTGTCTCGGTGGAGTTCAGCACTGAGATTTATTCCTAGGTTGGGGGGCTCGTCCAAGCCAGCTAGCTGCTCCTCTGGACCATCCGGGGTCTCACCTGTGACGGCTAAGCGGAGGATTTTCAGCGACTTCTGCTTCAGTTCCTCGCTGTTCACAGTAACGCTGTGCACAGACTTCGACTGGGTCAGTTTGATCCTGTGTGGCCGGTCCGCGCTCCGCGGCCTGTTGTCCACAAGGTAGCCCAGCAGTAGAATGGTGTTCTGGGCTCGGACGTCCTGGGGGGCTTCGCACATGTACAGCACAAGAGGCTCTTGCTTGGGGATCTAACCCTCTGCCAAGGCTTTGACTGTTCCATGTACTGAAGGAAGCTGCACACCACTCTGCTTCCTGATACCTCTGCAGACTCAGTCTCCAGAATCCCCTTCCTTTTCTTCTCCTTGCTGTCCTGGAGCCCTCGATGGACTGGTAGCAGTAGCAGTCCCTGCGCACTTGGCTCCACTTCCCGCCGTCATAATCTATCTGGGCTCTGTAGTCTCAGCTCTTCCAGCAAACTACACGTCATCAGGCTCAGCAGTAGTGCTGCCTCCAGGACAGCGCATTGAAAGATACCCTGCACTTCATACACATGGTCACTTCATGATCGCAGCTCCTCCGAGGGGATCTTTTCCCCAACTGAGCAGTAGAAACCTTGGAGTGAGTGTTGTTGTCTTTTGCGATTGCATTTCTCAAGGTCTCATGCCTTGGATAAAAAGCATCAATGGTCTCTGGAAGGACCTTGATCCGTTCTTCTTTGTCTTGCTCAGAACTGGCCTGTAGTTCCAGAGTTTGCTCTTTTCCAGACACCCGGGAAGTGTGTGGATATTCTTCATTGAGTCTCCACAATTTTCATCCTGTTAATTCCAACTCTGTTCCGTTCAGTGAATTTTGAGTCCACCAAGCTGAATCTGGGCACACAGTAGGGCAACGTGTTGTTGAATAAGAAAAGGTAGTGTTCTCGTGCTGATGTGCTGTGAGCAACTAGTTTGAGTATCTGTCCTTTTCTTAGTTCATTTGAAGGATTTGAAATGTCTTCTCTTAACATTTCATAAATCTGTAAAAGTTTCTTTAGATTTTCCATTTTTCTTATCGCACTATTAGAATGACTTGTTTCTGTAGATATACTTGCAAGTGATTTTTGGGCTTCACTCCAGCAGGGCGAGTAGGCGGGCAGCTTCCTCAGATAGTCCTTCCTGAGCTGCCCGTAGCGCGGGACCCGCTGCACCGGCTCCAGCATGCGGTGCTGCAGAGTCAGGCTTCTATGGATCTCCTGCTTCTGAGTGTCTGCAATCACTGATTTAAACGGGGGAATTCGTTCTGTGATGTTTTTAACCAATTCCATTGCATTATCGAATCCCTTCACAAACTCCCCGTACTTCTTGAGGAATGCAGCCAGTTTTTGAACGATGTCTCCAATTCAAGGAGTGGTTCCCATTCTTACATTCGTTTCTCCAGCTCTGGCAATCAGAATTTACTATGGCAGGCATGTATTGATGAAATGTTAGAAATGATTTTATTCCCCATCTCCACTGGAAATGAGCCTCGGTTTGCTTCTTCCAGTAGTTTACAATAAAATACCAGATCTAACAGGTCAAGTCAGTTGAGGCAAGCTCTCTCCGTAAGCAAAAGTTCATTGGCTGTTTTGTGAAGTTTCTGCTCATTGGTTTCCTTGGTCTTGGGGTGCTGCGGCCTCTCCTCCCCTCACAGGGAGTGCGGGGTCCGCAGTCGCAGTCGGGACCCTACAGCCACCACCGGAGGCAAGAGGCATCGTTGTCTCAGAGGTGTCAGCAGCTGTGGGAGACCCAGGCCCCTCCTGCTCTCTGGTCATGGCCTGCACTCCAGGCCCGGAGTCTGCAGGCAGCACGGGATCCTCAGGCAGCGTAGGCCCCGGGCGCTCAGGGACGGCCAGGCTCTGTCCTCGCCCAACCGGACTCCGCAGCACCTCCACACTGTTGGCCACATCTGTGCACCCCGCGCGTGCGTGTGTGCACTTGTCCTTAGCTTGTCCCTGCCCGCCAGGGGTGTGCGGGGCAAGTAGACTCCCAACGGGGTCTCTCTATGGGTCGGCCAAGCTGGACAGCGCGCTGCCTCCTTCAAAGCTACTGATGAGACCTGCCACCTTACTGGGTTTTTCTTTTGAGACACAAGAAGCAGAAGCAGGCTTAACTTCCTCCTTCTCGGGCTTTGCTCTAGATAAAGCTTTCTGCCTGGGGGTTTAATGTGAATTGGACAAAGGTGAATTCTGCAGATATAGTGTCTTTGGAGGCACTCGTGGCTTTGGACCTGGAGCGGAGCATCCACCGATAACCTACAATACTATGCTGTTTTTAGGAATTAAATCAATGCACAACACCAAAAGTTATAATGCCAGGAATTTCAAACTTAAATGTGTATAAGTGAGTTACAACTAATAATATTAATATTAATGACATTCTTTTCAACTTTGCAGGTCAAATAACAAAATATTTTAAGAAAGTATTGCTAAACATTGAAAATGTTTAGAATTAGAATAATATTTATACAAATACTTGGGCTATGTCTCAGTCTGCCAAATAAATTCAAAACATACAGTATACATCAAAACTACTACATCAGATTCTACACCAGACCTTTGAAAAACTATTTCATTTTGCAGGACCAAATAAGAAGAAATACAATGAATTTATGGTCAAAAATGCACCAAACGCGCTGGGCCCATCCCAGGTGCATGCTGAGAGGGCAATTGAGACCCAGCATAGTGGTGCATGTGTGTAATCCCAGCTCTTGGAAGACTGTAAACAAGCAGATCACTGCAAGTCCTATCTAGTAGCGAGACGCTGAACACCCTGTAGACCCTTCCTTAAATACAAAATAAAAGAAAAAAGCCCTAGATATAGGTCTCTTAGATGTCTGACAAGTTATAAAATATATTCCACTTCTTTTGAGCTAGATCATATTTTGGATAGTACTTCCATTTTTTTTCCCAGGGATGGGCTATTCATCCTTGTTTCCACTTCTGGTTTTAGATGCAGCCTCCCAGTGCGACTAAGAGCCCTTGCTTTCACATTGCTTTTGAAACCAGACTTTCATGATGAGGCCATAAAATAGCCCAGCAATAACCACATTAAAGAAACATGCTATTTCAGCTCATATTCGGGGGATTTAACCAAGGAATGCATAACCACTTGAAATGTCAAAAGAGACCCCCAGACCAAAAAAAAAAAAAAAAAAAAAAAAAAAAAAATTCAAAAGCTGTATCTAAACCGGAAGTGTTCAATTTTTCTACTCCTCAGCTCTTCAACTTCCCTCCTCATCTCTCTGTCCGCCTCACCCTGTTTCACTATTCTGGGTCTTTGTTCTTTGAGGCTGTAAAGTGATCCTGGGATATAAACCAAGGCTGGCCAATTAACTTTTGCTGAACCACATAGTGGCACGAGAATGAGTACTATCGTCAACCCCGCAATATTTTATCATCTGAAACCAAAGAAGAAATAGTGATCCTGAGAAGTTAGTCACCATTGCATATGAAAGAAAACTCCATGCATATCCACAAATACCCCATTGGTTTAGAGGTTTAGAATTAGGCGATCAGCAGGTATTCCCCAGGTGGGAAGGGACATCCCCTTTGGAAGTAGGTAAATTCCTATTGGATGTCCCCATTTCTGATGGGGATCTCAGCTTACATTCCCTGCATGGGGAGCCCCATGGGTTTCTTAACTGCTTCCTTCAGCTCTGGAGAAAGAATTGAGAACATTGCCATGATGGGGAAATCTCAAGTCTAAAATGTTGCTCATTGGTTACCACAATATGCAGGAAATTAGAGGCACAGTAACCTAAGACATTTTCTTGCATGGTGTCTATCCCTTAGCACATCTAAACGAAACAATTATTCCTTTTTTTTTTTTTTTTTGTATTACAGAAGTCCAGGAAATATCATGACATTTTTGCAGTCATGCCATAAGTAATGGCTAATCTTCTCTGCATTTTTTTCAGATCTTCACAAATTGATACTTAATTGATTCCATAGCATGCCAGAAATTTAATCCATAGCATCATCAGTTAAAATCTATCCCTTAAACTGTTTTATTCATCATGCTGCTTTTAAATTCAAAGATAGTTTCTTTCAAATACTAGGATATACATGTACATGCCATAGAAATGTTGAAATGCTTATACATTGCTCTTTTACTCAGCCCATGCATATATGTTGAGCACCTAATACATGCAAATATTTCATTAAATTAATCAGCTTATTGTTATACAGTAATTTTCAGTTGCACTTTTATCCCATCCACTGTCCAATACTTAAAAATTTAATTCCAAATGTAGTAAGTCTATGCTATCTACTACTGAATAATAAATGTATTCTTAATGTTCATCACTCTTTCATATCTGTAGCTTTATGGGTTGATTTTCTGCTCCACGTGGTATTAACTGATGGTTCTCAAGTGGTTGTTTGGCTGGGAATTCAGCTAGAATTGGAGCCCTCACCTCGGCTTTCTTCACATTTCTAGCAGATGTGGGAGGACAGCTGTCAGCTGAGAGCTCTAGTTTCCTCCATGTGGCCACTCATCCTCAAGGGTCTCTTCTCACATGCCTTTTGCAACAGAGTAGGATCAACTTCATTACATGGTGGCTATCTATCAAAGGAGGAAACACAAGGGCTACGAGGTCTGTTATGTATTAATCCTTAAAAGCCACACACTAATGTTTGTCCAAAGAACTCACAGGGCCCAATTGGAGGAGCCAGGAAATAGACTTGACATCTTGTGGAAGAAGAAGCAAAGGCCCAGTGCAAGGGGCACATGGAGTTGAAAGGTTGAACTTGCACTTGGAATAAATGAGCCTAACAAACATGTAGGGTCTTTCTGTCAAACTTATTTCAAAGCTATATTGCTTCTGAGGTGTTAAATACTTGTAATCCATAATATGCTTCTTGTAGTTTTGCTTTATAAAGTGAAGTTTTGGCTTGAAGGCCTAAATTTTATCAAAGGTTAAATTATTAAACTGAAAAAAAGTGATCATATGTTTACCTGAATTAAAGATCCTTTCAACAATCTTTTAGAGTTTCCAGAAGGAGGAAGGTGTGAAGTATATGGGTTGCCTATGTTGGCTGGTTTATATTCTAATATTATTGGGGATTATGTATAACTCATTATAATTCAGTCTTTGGCATAACTCTATAGACATAACATTGTGTGGCTTTACAACTAAAGAGATTAAAAATACAATCATCATTTGATTGGTCCATTTACTCTAGATAAATGTGTTTGGAGATATTTTTGACATACTTCTTTGCTTTAACAATAAACCACTTTATGCATTCAGAAAGAAAAAAAGACTCCTTCAGTTCTACGTCAAGATCTAATAAAAGCAGACAGAAGATTGACACACAATGAGATTATCCTGCAGTTCAAGAAAACAGACTGTGAGGAGTAGCACATTTCATTAGATCCAACCAAAAAAAAAAAAAAAAAATGAAGAACCAGAGGACAGTAGTCACTTACATGTTCAGAAACAAAACTAGGCTCATTCTCATGATAACCCTATAAAGTTAAAGGCCTCCAGAGGACTTGGGGTGATATATTTAGGTCTAAAACCCAGTGATGGCCTTTGGAGTTTTAAAGATTTACACAGAAACCAATTTCTATGGTTTCTACTTTTTAATATGCCTGGGCTAAATCTTACTCTCATAATTAACTGTTTTCTTAATAAAATCTGACAACTTTTTGCCAAAACATGTTTAAACACATGGTGAAGGAATCTTAGGGAAAATCCAAGGACTGACCCCAAATTATGCCAGTAAAAGAACAGGAAATCAAATAACTAAATAAACTCATGTGGGTACTCTAAGTGCTATTGGTTTTGTCTATAGTTTGCTGATGGGCGGTCCATGCATGTTTCTTGCATATTAATTCTAAAATTTCTTACACACTTTTGTCACAGTTGCTTTGAGAGGAGGAAAATCTCCTTTCCCAGATTCCTGAAAATCCTCATTATATTTTACATATCTCAATATATTCCATTTTCTAAAACATAATTATGAAAAATATAAAACTAAAACATGAAGAATTCTTATAGCCCCATAAGTGACCCAGTTCCTTATTTGTATAAATCAGAGGACAATAGAAGAGTAATAAAATCATGACATTTCTTGTAAGTTTCTTAGTAGCTAAACTTAAATTTCATTGTAACTCTAGTTAAGTATTATTTCCTTTTTAATACAAGTATCTACTTCTCCAATATCAGTTTTATAATGAGCTGAGTATCATGGCTTCTTGGCCTTTTCGGTAAGATCAAGTGGAGCTGAAGTTCAGTATTACCAATGTATTTGGTTTATGTAATGTCACTTTGTTACGTTATGTAATATTGGTTGTCTTAGTCCCCTTGTCATGTGGTGGTCCTCAGCCAGCCATGTTGTCACCACCAGTGGACAAACTAAATCAACTCTTCTGTTTGCAAAATTCAAAACTCCAATCAAATTAATTAAAATATCTGAAAATGCTAGGATGCACAATAATTAGTTACATTTGATCTTCTTGTGACCTTAGACTGAAAGTACAGAAATTGCTATAACTTGCCTTTCCCATTTCATTGTTTATGTGTTTTACTGCTTTAAGCATCCTCACTCTGTCATTTTTTAATCGCCTACTTCCACTGACACATCATCAGCACTCCATAATAGGCCACGAGTTTACTGTATATTATCACCATTTATTTCGAAGGCCAAACTCTCAGGGATCCATGTTCCTCAACACACGAATACCAAATGCCTAAGGAAGGAATTCTATCGTTCTTCACTTCCATGTTTGCACAGTCTCTCACAAGTGTTCTTGAGGAAGGTGCATCAGCTTGTGGACTCATGTGACTGTGACCTTGCTAAGGGACAGTCATGTGGCCAACTACAGCGGCATTAAGGAGACAGAGATGGATCTATCCAAATCCATTTACTAGATGTCCACTTTAGACTACAAACGTGGAAAAATCAAATTCCTCATATGCAAAAACTAATAGTGTTTACTTTATATTTGTTTTATTAACTCTGTCAAGAGCAGTAAATGAGTTAGTAAAGAGGAAAGGATGTAAGCAACCATAAGGCACTGAATATAGTGATAACAACATATATAATTATCTAACTGTTAATTGGGAGAGAGATAATATAAGAATCACAGTGTGTTATGATGTTGGGAGACTTTATATAGCTTATTATCAATTTTAATTTAAATGAATTTAAAAATCTAATTAAATGGTTCCTTTCAGTAGGCCAATAAAAATTAGTAATACAATTATCTTAGCATATATATCTATATATATCTTAGCATATATATTATTATATGTATATGTTCTTTCTTCTTTTTCTCTTTTCCCTCATTCAAGTTGTTCTTTTTGAGCCATTTCTTCCCCTTTTACAATATCGATTGTACCTTTTAAATTTTATTTACTCTTTCAGTTTCTTATACTAGGGAGACTGTCTCAGTTACTCTTCTCTCATTGCTGGGGCAAATACCTGGCAACAAAAATGAAGAAAGGAAAGGTTTAGTTAGCTCACAGTTACTGGAGGTTTCAGTCCATACTCAGCTGTTTCCAAGGCAAAGCAGCACATGGCAGAGAGCAGCAGGTCACAGCTGAGAGCCTAGCTGCAGCAACAATAGCAACAGAAAGCAACTCGTATTTCTTAAATTGATTGAGGATATCTGTCCCCAGGCTGGGCACAGTACTCCTATCCATAATCCCAGCCTCAGAACACCCATAATCCCAGTGGACCATGAGTTAACCACAAACTCAAGAAGTCTGCCCCATGACTGCATGTGGCTTTAGGCGACAACCATATGCAAACCATAACAGAGACAATACGATGTTTATACATATAAATCTAATTTACTTCACTTGTGAGTATGGTCTCTAGTTGCATCCATTTATCTATAAATACCTTTTTTATCTTTATATCTGAGCAATACTCTATTGTATAAAACTACCACATCTTTTTTTATCTGCTCTTCAGTTGATGGGCGTTTGTGTTGTTTCCAAGACTTAGCTTGATAAATTATGTTTCTATAAACATAGGTTCTATTGGTTTATTGAAAGGAACAGTTAATAATTAATTATTTTGACCAATTTTACACACTTATACCTGGCAATAGGAACAACTACTTTGAAGATAGCAATGTGCAATCTACCAACTATGATGGATTCCCTATCATGTTGTTTTGGAATGTTGTATCATTTTTCATGTTTCTTTTTATTTCTCTTTTTAAGCAGATTAAAAATCTAGCTAAAGTACTTCGTTTCCTTCTCTGGTCACTACAATTGTAGGATCTTTTGCAGAAAAAGTGAAGAGCTGAACTCTCCTTTTTGATATGAAATGTTTAAGAGACATATACCAAATTTTATATCTTGTTTCAGTGGTCTTATTATTATTTATTTATTTATTTATGTACTGACTTATTTATTTTGTATTTGGTAGAGGGTCTTGATATTCAGATCAGACTCATAGGGATTCTCCTGTCTCACCCTCCCCAGCGCTGAGGTTATGAGCATGCTCCACCACACCAGGGCTCCAACCCAAGTCCTTGCGCTTGCCAGGCAGGGGCTTAGACTACCAAGCTGTCTCCCCAGGCCTCAATGATGTTATTATCACAGGTGTGCTTATTTGGCTTACATTGCGGATGACTGCTTTGACATTTTTTTTTTTCTTTTGCTTTTTGTTTGCACCTTGTTTTACTTCAGTTGCTGCCAGCAGTGGAGATTTCTATTTGCTTTTTATTTTCTAGAAATCCAGCAGCTGCAAAAACTTTAACATAACAGAGACTAAAAAAAGGAGGGTGATACAGAGACCAAACCCAGAGAGTAATGGGACTCATCTAATGCTTTGAAGAAACAAAAAGAACTCTGTGAAAAGTGATGGCAATAGAAGCTTCAAGTATAAATTTATTTCTTCTTATTGTTCTTTTGGAAATAAATGCAGTGCTTACTGAAGGTTTAAAATTCAAGTCCCAAATCCTAGCAATTCTGTAAACCCTAACGAAGTCTAATTAAGTTTTTCTCAATAGAGAGTTTTTATTTACCATGTATAATAATTCACTTACATTTTGTAATTTTACATCTATATATTACTGCTGCATCATTCTTCAAATTTAATTATACTTCTGTATAAAAGGTTACTTTTTATTAATCAGAACACAAAGTATAGAAATACCTCCGATTTTTTAAAAAATGTGTTTAATCTAATGCTAAATCAGCTGAACTAGATGAGTCAATTCTCCCCAAAAGTAATGTTAAAAACATTGATCATAGGTGTAATTTTTAGTAGCAACAAAATTCATAGTATAAATGACATAACATAACTATATAATTTTTAGGAGCCAGGCGTGGTGGCTCACACCTGTAATCCAAGCAGTTGGGAGGCTGAGACAGAAGGATCGATGTGAGTTCGAGACCATCCTAGGCTACCAAAGTGAGCTCAAGGCCAGCCTGAACTGCACATTGAGATCCTGTCTCAAAAACACAAAGGAAAAAAAAACTGTGTAATTTTTAGAAGAAGTTTGAGGGGCTGGAAAGATAGCTCAGTAGACTAAGTGCTTGCCAGAAAGAAATTTGATTTCAGAGTTACTGACTACTAAGGTTTTGAAGCTCATGACAATACTCAAAACTTTTAATGGAACACTTTCTTCTGGAGGGCCAGAAACCCTTTGAAGGAGAATGTCATACAGAGATCTGATAAAGTAACTAAGGTTAAGAAACAAACAGGTTTGATAAATGGTAAATATGTAAGAAATGGTGTTATATTGGCTCAAGTGAGAAAATAATTGAAGGGAAACATATATCAAGCTGAATTTTATAAGAAATTAAATTTAATAAGGACCTCAAAGGATAGTGAATATTTGGCAAAACACCAGCATTTCAGCCAGAGTTACTTGCCCAGGAAAGATGCAATTAGACTCACCCAGGCTGCAATGGGAAAGCTGCTCTCAGAACGCAAGAGATTTGATCAGGGTGATTTGCTGGGGCAAATTATAATCATTACATACATTTTCTTCAAAAACTCCAAATATAAAAATGACAGGGGAAAAAAACAAGTCAAAAATTAAAACCAGAACAGAGGACCAAGAATGTTGGAGACTTTTGCAAATAGAAAGTAAGTGGGAATGGGAAAATAGGGAAACCAAAACAAAGAAACCTATAGACCACAAACTTAAAAAAAAAAAAAAATTCTGACACCTTTGTTCCTAGAAGAGGGCAAAAAAATTTCCAAATTCAGATTTAATGAGCCCAGGGATATAGAACCAATTGTCAGTTTATTATCCGCTTTAGTAGGTTATTGATCATATTTGTTTATAACTACTTACAAAATATGTTGATATTTTAAGTAATCAAGTAAATGAGTTAAGATAATTTCATTAAGTATGTCCTTGTAAGTGAGCTGGAGCCAAAATACCAGTCGATCCTCACTCTATTGGGCTACTACCTGCAGTTGTTTGTTTCTAGGATAAGTTTATAGTCTTCTGTAAAGACAAACTGCAAGATCCCTGGAGAGACTGTATGAACGGAATATCAGTGGATGAGACAAGTCTTCCTAAAAAACGGAGAACTTCCACAGTATATGAAGACAATGTTATTTTTAAAAAGGAAAGAAACTTCTCCTGAGAGTGATACATACTCTGAGGTCTCTGCCTTCAGAGTAAAGTTTTTTCATGTGTTTCCTCTTTTAAAAAACTAAGAGTAAGATTTCTTTAACTGCCTGTATGCTTCCTACCCACCATGTCTAACAGGAAGTTTGCATGACGGACTCTTCCGCCGCTGGGGTGCTCACGTCTGGGCCCACAGTAGCCCACCTATCAGCTAAGAGATCCCTTCAGGACATGTGCTTAGATTACCGCAGTGGAGAGTCGACTACCGACTAACCCGCGCCCTACTTACTCTAGAAGCTGAGGGAGCAGGACCATGAAGCATGTGACAAAAGGCAGAAGCATGCAAGAGAACGATCAAGACAAATAAACATCTAAACATGTTCTCTTAAGTTTTATTTACTTATTTATTTATTTGATTTTTAGAGAAATATTTCTGAAGTGAATACATAGCATGAGATTAATAATAGATCATACATTGTAAATATTTGCAAACTTAAATGAATATAGCAATGAAAATTGTCTAACATAAAAATGCAGAATTTATAGATCGGTCATATAATAGTTCACTCTGTGCCAAAATGTAGAAACTTATATTCATAGAATTCTCAAATTAGAAAGGGTTGGGCAATAAATATTTTAAGATTTCAAACTTTTAAATTTAGTTTAAATTATAGTACCACATTTCCAAGAGAAATGAACCTTTTGCACAAGAAATATAATCATACGGAGATACACAAAAATGAAATTGTTCAAAACTAATACTAAAGGAAAAATCATTAAAGCTTATACCTAAAAAAGATATTAGCTATAGGGGAGCAAAATTAAATAACATCTTATTCCACATTACAAAAAAGAGCAAGTGGGTAAGAAACTAGACTAATTAATTCAGAGGACTGAAAGTGAAAAAAAAAAATCTGCCCTCATTAAATTTTATACTTAGCAAACATATCCTTGAAAACTAGAAGTAAGATATTTTCTAGTTATATAAACTCAAAATGTTCTATTACCTCCAGACATAGCATATAGAAAATAACAAAGACCATAATCCAGAAGGCAAGAGAAGTTGCTGTATGAGCCTGGACAAAGAATAAAGAGCTCTCAAAATGCTAGCTATGCAGGACTATGTAAAATATAATTATATAAGTTTGAAAAACACATGGAATACATGAAATAGAAGATCAGTCCAAAATTTTTAAATTCCTATTTATACCGATTTAATGAATAATCACATTCCTAACAGAAGAACTGGTTGCTCTAGAAAAGGGAACTCAAATACTTATGAATTAAATGTTTAATTACCAGATGGAAATATTTTATTATAAAGGCTGATTAATAGAATAGACCTAGAGACTAAGATAATGATCCAAAGGATAAAATAGAATATCTTTTCCAGGGGGCTGGGGAGATAGCTCCATGGCACATGTTCCTGCCTGGCAAGTGCAAGGTCTTGAGTTCAAAACCGGGCCCCACAAAAATAAAAAAAATATTTTCCAAAGTGTAACACAATAAAATAAAATAAAATAAAATAAAAGAAGAGGTGAGATGAGAGGAAAAAATAAGCACAACATAGTATCTTGTTCCACAGCATTCCTTTGGAATTCCAAATGGAGAAAACTGGCAAAATGTGGTAGAAAACTAATTAAAAAAAATAATTTTTTAAAAAAATACTTTCCTGAATTGAAGGTTGTGCACACGGATTTCCCTCCAAAGAGTCTGGACGGAACTAACAAACTAAATAAGGATCATCACAAATACCCAAGAAAGAGCAAGGGAGGGTATGACTTGATTGGTCCTGGATCCATCTACTTTGCTAAATCAGCCCTTCTGAACAGAGGTGGTATGAGGGTGGATTTCTTCCCCACGCTATCTCCAGAAATATTTTCACTTGTCATGATTGGCTTGAGGGGAGGAGGAGAATGCTGGTTCTAATCCTTACAGGCCAAAAATATGATTAATACCCTATCACGCACAAACCAATCATTGACAACAAAGAAAGCTGTCCAGACTGAAGTATCATACTAGAGAAAATGAAAAGCTCTGTGCTATGGTTTCTTATCCTATCCTGAGTCCTTGAAGTCTTGTCAAACCTATTTCTCTTTTCCTCTTCATTACCGGTCCTAGATGCTCCTCTGTTCTTCCTCTGTTCCCAGGACCATTCCATTGTGTTCTGAAACCTCTGCTTTCAAACTTTCAAGGATGCACTGAGTGGAATCACTGTTTTCTGCCTGATGATTAGGAAAATTTTGCTAAGATGATTTGCAGGAAATCACTCAGTTCTCCGTCCTTTACAGGATATTTTTCTGGGTCTGCTGGAAAATAGAACAAGGTATGTGTTTATTCTTCTGTCTCCTTGGAACTAAATGCAAATTCTTGAATTTGTAAAAATTCTTCACTGTTGCCGGGCGTGGTGGCGCACACCTGTAATCCCAGCACTCGGGAGGCTGAGGCAGGAGGATCAGTGTGAGTTCGAGACCAGCCTGGGCTACAAAAGTGAGCTCAAGGCCAGCCTGAAATGCATAGTGAGACTCTGTCTCAAAAATGCAAAAAAAAAAAAAAAAAAAAAAAATTCTTCACTGTTAGCTATCTTCCTTGTGTACCAGAGCAGTTACAGATTTATTCTTTAGTTGATATAGTTTTATGTCTTATTAGGAAGACAACAGGAGATGTACGGTTTGCCATTTTTCAGTAAAAGTTGCCACTACTTTTGAACACTTACATTTTTTATTTATTTATTGTTTTTATAATTAATACATTGCATAATGTTGTCTTCATCATAGTTGTTCAGAGTATAAGATGTAGACATGATTTCTTGTCTAAACATCATTATCACAGATCTTTCTTTTCATTGCACAAAGGGAAAATAGCTGTATATTTAGTCCAATGGTCCATAGCAGTAGTGGATTATCAGCTCATCTGACATTATCATAAGCTGTTGACTTGAGCCTTTTACAACTCAGCATATTAATATGGCCTTACTTTCTTTTTTCCTCATGGTTAGACTTTTCTGCTGGATGGTTAAGACCAAAATAAAGCAAGACCTATGCTACCAAAAAATGTAACTTTCGTATATAACAAGGTCAGTCAGGTCCCCTCAGGATTTAGCCTTAAACCATGTACTGTGGTTTGCAGAACTTTTGTCAGTGTCAGCCATCTGGATGAACCGTGGCCATTGCTTCACCAGTTTGCTCTCTGTGAAAGCCTGAGCTATGAAAACCTGTACTGTAACAGCTGACAACTCAGTGGAGTCCCAAATTTCTTGTTCAAGGAGACTATGGAACTAGAGAAGAGATGGATGCACAAGGAGCGTTACCTAGAGAGAAAACATTCTCTCAAGCTTTCACAGAACATTTACATTTTTAAGAGTTATGCAATAAAGAATTACCAGTAACTGGAATTTTTGAATATTTGCACTGCTAATGTCTTTACTAAGAAATAATTTAAAGTACTTGTTTCATGTTTAAAAACTCACTTCTGACATTGACATTTGCACAAGTGAAAAACTATCTTCATATGATCATTTTAAAAGCAGAAACTGATTTTAAATTTTAGGACTAATAAAAATTTTCATAATGATACTTTATAGCCCTCCACTCATAATGAGTTTTCATCAGTACAACCTTTCTCAAAGTTGGTATTATTTTGTATTTTTAACTGTGAGGAAATAAGTTCTGAGAGGCTAAGTGAAATAACTCAGTGGGGCCTACTCCAAGTCTTCTAATTCTGTATTTAATACACCTGCTGGGCTATCTATTTGCTTTATTATTTAGAGGAATAGTGCTCACTATGACACTGTGTGGTTCAGTTCCATGGTATGGAGTACCATCACGACTTAAGAAGAGGATCCTAGGGCCCGGCAAGATGGCTCAGTGGTCTAAAGCGCCTGCTTAGGAAAGCTTAGGCGGCTTCAGGGACCGTGGTTCGATCCCCGGCACCACATGCTGCGCCAGCCCTGCCCTCAAGGCAGGCTGAGCCAGCCATAAAAATAAATAAATAAACAAACAAATGAAAAGTTCTGAAACAAGAAATAAATAAATAAATAAATAAATAAATAAATAAGAAGAGGATACTACCCTGGGCCTTCTCTCTTGATGGTTCTTTGATGCCAGGTATGGAGCCCCAGGAACATATGTACCCAGCAGCTTATTATTTTAAAAAATCAACAAATGACTGGATTTACTGTTTACAAAATCTTGGAACTAAACTGAGGCATAAGATTTACAGTCAAGCCTGACTTCTGGAGTCTCAGACCAAAGAATGTAAGAAATTTTTAAAGAATGTTGTAAGTGTGGTTCAGATCTTACCATCTCGTGTATACATCTTCCAAGTAGAAACCAGCTCGGATTTGTGACTTCTGATTCGGTATTTGCTTGGTACTGTCATTTAGTACGAGGGAAGTCAGAAATGTAACTTTTACTCTCAGTTCTATTCTTTTCAAAAGTCCAACTTCCGTTCTTAATGCACTGACTTACACAAAATGCATGGATTCACCCTGAGTCCCTTTTCCTTTGGAATTAAAAGTGCTGTGATTTATATGCAAGACATGAATTAGAGCCAGTCAAATAGCTCAGCGGATAAAAGTGCCTGCAAAGCGGGCACAGGAGCAGAGGGTTTGATCCCTGGGCCTGCTGTGCCAGGCCCTGCCCCCAGGGTGCGCTGAGAGGGCAATTGAGACTGGGTGTGGTGGCCTGCACCTGTAACTCCAGCTCTTAGGAGGCTGTAAACAGGTAGATCATTATGATGAGTCTGATCTAGTAGTGAGACACCCTGAACACCCTGTAGACGCTGCTCTTAAAAAAAAAAAAAAAAATTAAAGAAAGTTCTTTTCTTTATTCTTACTTGCATATGGCCCAAAGAGAAATGCTGCTTTTCTTCACTGGCCATGCTTGGTGATGCTGGGTCTAAGGGGCTTTCCAATGCCCAAACAAAACCCCTGCTATAGGATCACAGCCTACAAGAGGAACATTATCCATATGAGTTATAAAGCAGATTTACTTACATTTTCTTACAAGGACAAAGAAAGGTCATTGACAGTTTACAAAGTAAAGTACATATTGTAAAAGGATAGCATTTGACCAAAATATCATTGGTGCCTCTAGCTTTCTGTTTGATTTATTACACTAAGAGTCTCTCTTTCTCTCTCTCTCTGTCTCTCTCTCTCTGTCTCTCTCTCTCTCTCTCTCTCTCTCTCTCTCTCTCTCTCTCTCTCTCTCTCTCTCTCTCTCTCTCTCTCTCTCTCTCTCTCTCTCTCTCTCTCTCTCTCTCTCTCTCTCTCTCTCTGTCAGTTTTGTTTTTCCAAACTTGCCAACTTGCCTATGACTGCCTGGCAGTTTTCTTTCTTGTCTTTCCTACACACAGCTTTTCTTCCTGCCCTTGACCCTACCAACTCTCTCTAAACAATCTAAGCCAGACATGGCTTCAACTGTTTTCTATGAAGTAATTCAGAAACACTGAGTTTCTAACCCAGAAGTGGGTGTGTCCACTCAAAGCCCTACAGTTGATTCTTTCCCCCTCTCTGGGGATGAAGCAGGCCCCTGTGGATGTGACTGTCCTCTTGTGCTCCCTGGCCCAGAGTGACATCAACACCTACTTCACCTGGCCACCCTCGAACTTCACCAATATGGAAATCTGAGGCTTGAAATGAACACAATGCCGAGACTCCACTCACTCCAGAAAGAACAGCTAAAATCAAGAAATCATCCACTAACAAATGCTGTATGGGCTGTGAGGGAAAAGGAACAATTTTCCACAATTAATGGGAGTAAAGACTGGTACAACCTCTGTGGAAATCTGTGTGCAGATTGCCAAAATAATAACAATTAATTAATTTTAAAAATCTAGTTGTCCCCTTTGGCCCGGATATTCTCTTCTTGGCATGTTCCTGAAAGATTGAAAGTCATTATGCCACAGCAGTACACGCACACCCATGTTTATAGCAGCACAATTTATAACAGCACAATCTTAGAAACAGTCCATATGACCATCAATAGATAATAGATAAAGAAAAGTAGTTTTAAATACAATGGACTACTACTCTACCACAAAGAAAGATACACTTGAGAACCTTTTAGATAAGTGGATGCCCCTTGAAGGCAGCATTTTAAGTGAAATAAATTAGACACATGCTTTGAAATCCCATTGTGCGAGATACCCAAAGGAGTGAATCAAGGAATAGAGATACAGAAAAATTCTAAATGGGATTGAAACTATAGAAATGAAGGTTTTTAGATGGAGAGGTTAAAAAGAATTGAAAGAAAGGGAAGGAAATAGGTTTGTTTGTTTGTTTGTTTGTTTGTTTAAAGGCTGGGACTATACCTCAACAGCAACAGTGCCTGCCTGGCAAGTGCAAGGTCCTGTGTTTGATTCCTGGCACATACCATCCCCGACAAATTAAAAAGAAGGAAAAGAACAAAGCTATATCATGTACTGATACAAATTCCCTGTGATAAATGGATATGTATATCAAAAGCATAACAATAAAATAATTTTAAGGGAAAGAAATCTAAGGCTTGAATCCTCTGCATCTTACCTTCAGCCATTTATTTCCCATGAAACCTTGATCATCACTTAAACCCTATTTTCCCAGGGCCGGCGAGATAGCTCAGCAGACTAAGTGCCTGCTTTGGCAAGCACAGGGACCAGGGTCTGATCCTCTGTCCCATATACCACACCACCTCCCCCCATCCCCAGGGCACTCTGAGCCACTATGAAATCTGGGTGTGGTGGCACACACCTATAATCCCAGCACTGGGGAAGCTAAAAGCAGGAGGATCACTAGGAGTTTGAGCTGCACAGTGAGACCCTGTACCAAATACATAATTGGAAAAAAAAAAAAAAAAAAAAAAACACTGTTTACCCCAAGTCTATTTTTCCCCCTCTGTTACCTCCATTATTTGTCATCTGCTTTGATATTGACTCACAATAATTTCCTTTATAGCCATGCTTCCATCCAACCTACGTTCCAATAATTTTCTTAAATCCCATCATACAATATAAATCTAGTACTGCTACTCTAGCTCAGTGGAAGAGTGCTTATGCGGTGTGTGCAAGGTCTTGCATTCCATCTCCAGCACTAAAAACAAAATAAAACAGAACAATAAATCCAATCATGTCAATTGTTCACAGGAAGCTTGTAATAATCTTTCCATCTGCGTGGAGTAGGTCCAAACCCTTTAGCACTGCAAACAAACCTTTTAGTCTCAAAGCATTTTCACTTGTGCTCTTTCTTCACATGCTTGTCTTACCAACCATTCCATGCCCGCCATGCTCCAGATACTCTGACCTTTCCTAAGCATATTTTACTTCTTCAAAAACATTTTGCTTCCAGTCTTTGAACGTACTCTTATTCTCTCTGCTTAGAAATCTCATGCCTCAAGATCAGCTTTGCCACTTTTTCCAGAACTGGCATATCCTCACCCCAACACACGCACACACACACACACACACACACACACACACACACACACACGAGTTGGCGGTTCATCATCATGGTCCTTGCATATTTTGGTTAAGCATTTTTATGAAAATGTTATTGTTCTTATTGTATATTCTGGGCTATGAAGAAGACAGCAAATTTGTTTTTTTAAAAAACCTTATTTTACTCCTCTTTCTAGCTGTTAGATATATTGTGATTTTTTTATGAGTATCCAAATGTATGGACAATGTAAATAATTGTGGAATTAATGCATTCATCCAATTTTTAGAAATATACTATTGGTATCTCCAATAAATGATTATATGTAAGTGTCTCCTATATGCCAAGAAACAGTGAAAATTCATAATTATTTCCTATTTATTTTGCTGACCTTCCTATTCTGACCACAAATTAGTCCACTTTCCAATAAATCTTTTATGCGTGGGATATATAACAGTTTGCTTTCATAAAATGATTAAAAACTGACACATTTTCATTTTCTCTATTGTACTTTTTTCTCTCTCCAGGAGCTAGTTGACCTGGATTTCTGGAAATCCTTTGGTTTTTGGACCCCACCACGTGTAGATAGTTCCTTGTGATATTCCTTAGTGTTTTCTTTGCTTCATGTTGGCTTACAACTATTAAGAAATGACAAATTAATTTACTTAAAGACACATTTTACAACATTCTTGCTAACTTTCCTTCCCAAATATGACCTTTTTTCCAATATGTGTTTGTGTGTGTGTATGTGTGTGCGTGTGTGTGTGTAGTAAAGTACACATGATGTAAAATTAAACATTTTGACTCTACCAGCAGCTGAAGGTGATACTATATTTGTATCATATTTGTATGAGTGGATAACCATTATTACCATCTCCAAAATTGTTTCCTTTTGCAAAACCAAAACTCTGCACTTATACAATCTCCCCTCTCCCCAGGCTGTGGCAACCACATGTCAGCTTCCTTCCATCATGCTTTTAATTGGTGCATGCATGGCCTGTGACTGAAATCATCCAGTACTACCCAGCATTAAATTATTTCACTTAGTGTAGTTTTCTCCAATTTTTAATGTATGTTATTCCAAATGGTCAATATCCTTCTCTTTTTAGGATCGAATAATCTTCCTGAGTATGAGAATGACACATTTTGTTTAAGCATTCATCTTTTGATAGCTTCTTCTCTCTACATTTTAGTTACCATGAAAAAATGCTATAATGGATATAGATGCACAAATAGCGTTTGGACACCTTGATTTCCACTCCTTTTGATACCTACCCACAAACGAGTTGCTGAATCATATGGTAATTCCAATTGCCAAGGCCCACCATGCTGTTTTTCATAGTAACAATATCATTTTACATTTCTACTAAGAGATCATGAGTTTTCTAATTTCTCCACATTCTTTCCAATGTTTCCTATGTTCTATTTTTTATCATAGTTATCTCAATTACTTATTTAATTTTATTAATTTTAATAAGAAAGAAATAGCCATGAAAAAGTTTCAAAACACATTAGTAGGACAGCCACGGTAATTAATACAATGCATATTGTTGTCTTCATAATAGTTGTTCAGAGTACAAGATGCAGGCATGATAACTTTTCTAAACAATATTAGTACAAATCTTTCTTCTCATTGAAACAAGAGAAAGTAGTTGTATTTATAGTCCAATAGTCCATAATAGTAGTGGATTATTGGCAGAACTGGCAAAATCAGAAGCTGTTGACTTGAGCCCTTTACAATTCAGCATATTACTCTGGCTTTCCTTTTTAGACCCTGTGGTTAAACTTTTGTGCTGGATGGTTAAGACCAAGTTAAAGTAAGACCTATATAACAAAACATGTAACTTTTCTATCTGACAAGGTCAGTCAGTCCCCCTCAGGATTTACTTTGAAACCACCTACAGCATTTTGTAGAACTTTTTGTCAGCGTCAGCCATCTTGATGAGTCACAGCCATTGCTTGACCAATTTGCTCTCTGTGAAAGCCTGAGAAATGTTTTCTCTTCTAGGTTTCTGCATTTGTTTCTTTACTTCAGATGCTATTAATTCAGAGCTTTCACCTGTGTGATTCCCATTTTCTTCTACACTAGTGTCTCCTGTATTTGTTCTGGGTGGGCTCGGGGTCTGAGATTGCATCTTGCTCCTTCTCTTTGTCATTTTGTATAGCACTGTCCTCTCGCCTTTGGTGTAGAGCTCTGGCACAGTTATGTAGTTAGTGCCTACTGAAATTCGGGTCCAGATCTACCAAGTTGGAACTCATTCAGATGTGCCTGGCTGAGTCTCACTGCTCTGCTCAGTTTCCTCCTGCTGTAGCCCATGTAAGTGAACCCACTGTACTCCTCTAGCAAGATGATCAGCTCCTGGGTTAGCTGAGAGGATCTGAAACCAGCCTCTCTGCAGGAATTTTGCTACAGGGTTCCGCTAGAGGTGCTAGGTCTGGAGACTGGATGGGTAAGTTGTCACCATGGCATACAGGCTAAAGTTCCTACACACACACTGGTCCTGGGCCCAGAGCAGGCAAGTTCTGGTCCCCATGCACAGGCAAAAGTCCCTACCTACATGAGTGCCAGTCCTGGGCTCTGGGCTCTGGGCTCTGGGCTCTGGACAGCCAAGTTCCATGTGGACCAGTTATTCCAATTCTAATGGGTGTCAGCTGGTGTCCCAGTGCATTTATGTTTGTTGAGAGAAGATCTCATTTTTGCACTCACTATGTAACACAGGTTGGCACTGAACTGACAGCAATCCTTCTTCCTCAGCCTCCAAACTGCTGGAATTACAGATGTGAGCCACCATGCCTGGCCATTTTCATCTTCTTGTGTGTCTTCTTTGGAAAAAATGTCTACTCAGTTTCTTTGACTGTATTTGAATAGAGTTTTGTGCTGTTTTACATTGTTGAACTTTAGGGGTTCTCCATATATTATGAATATGAATTCCTTATAAGATATAGACTTGGAAAACATTTCTGCCACTACTGATTAAAGTGCCTTACGTGAGAACAAGGACTGCAGCTGGTTCTATCCCTTGCACTACATGCCATGCCAGCCCTGCCCCAAGGAGTGCTGAGCCTGCCAGAGTCCGGATGTGGTGTCACATGCCACTTAGCACTTTAAATACATCAGACTTAAGGCCTTCATTGGATGCATCCTTCTGCCCTCCACTGGTTTCCATCAACCTAGTGGCACCAGTGGGGATCCTTTGTGAAATTGAAGTTGCTTCCCTCTGGCTGCTTTAAAGAGTCTCTGTTTTTGGCTTTTGATAATCTGGTTGTAATTAATGGAGGTCCAGATCTATGAATTCATCCTGGATACAGTTCATGGCACTTCCTCTTTTTGCATTCATCTTCAACCAAATCCAGAAAATATTCAATTATTGTTCTCCCAGATATTCTTTCTGTCCCTTGCTCTTTTTTCTTCCTGTGGAATCTTCTTAATGCACATATTAGTTTGACTGATGCTGTTCTATGGGTTCCTTAGATTCTTTTGGCATTTATTCAATTTTCTTCTATTCTTAGGTGCTTTGGGCATATTTTAGTCAATTACTTTTAAATCTTCATCAGATTCAGTTTTTGTCAGGTTTTATTCCTTTGTCATGTTTTTTTCCTCTGAACAGAATGAAATTTCACATTTCTTTATATGCCATGCAATATTTGTTGTTGTCGCTGATGACTTGATATTAAGCCTAACAATATAGTAATTTCTGAAATTAAATTCTTTCTCTTCGACATGAGTTATTGGGTGTTAGTACTTTAATCTGATTTGTGCATCTTGCTTTTATACTAAAGTGTAGATTTATGATTTTTCAGTTTTTTCTGAACCTTCACCTGTCCTTAGACATAAGAGTATTCTCTTTTTAATATTATTAACATTTCTTTGAGATACGTAATAGTTACATTAACTTGGAGAATTAGTACAAATATGTACTATGATTTCCTAACTACTTCTTTACATGTAGTTGTTTTTGACTTTTCCATTCTTTGACTTTTGACTCTTGAGCAATGCAAAGGAGAAAAACCAATGAGCAGAATGTGAATAGCTCTTTGTGCTCCTGAGTGTCACTTTATCTAAGAGAGGAAAGGGCTTCCAAAATAGTGGAAGGTACAAAAATAATGGTTTCCCACCTCTATGTTTGTGCTTCCAGGATCATAGAAAGCAACAAACAATCAGAGCTCACATGTCCACTGTCTAGAGGAGAGCTTTTCTACTGTCCACTCTGGCTGCTGAGGTAGCCACGTATATGTTGTTTCCAGAACACATTCATGATTGCCAATCACAGGACTGTGGAAGTAGTGAATGGTATCAGTGGGCAAAACCGAGACTGACTAAAACTTTCTATAATGTAACACACAAAGCTTCTCCTGAACACTGAAAACTTTCAATAAGGTCTAGATTTTTAGAAGTTATGTTAGCTAGACTCTGTCGATGTAACGTTTGCCTGTACTGGAAGATGGATTTCTGGTTCTGCCCAGAATCCTTCCTTGCCAAAATAGGCCTATCTGAATACCACCACAAGATTTCTGTAATCGCAATGAATGCAAAGACCCAGTGGTACAACACAGTATTTTTCATGCAATATTGTCTAAATTGGATCTGCAATATTATTCAGGACAATTATCTCTCTTCAATATGTTTACACAATTTGTAGTCTTTTAGTAACATTAAAATATATTCTATACATAGGTTGAAGACTTGATATGAAAGATTGATTTTTTTTAGAAATCCTTTATTGTCATACATTGTTTTGAGAAGACATTCTAGCTGAGAAGTCCCCTTGTCAGGCACAATAGTCATATGTTTGCTTTATGGGGTTCATAAATGCCTACTACAGAAATTGTTTTCCCTGTCCAGCAACATTGCCTGTACCACCTAAGGTATCCTCACTCATGGTCTCAACTTAGAGTTTGGGGAAAAGAAACATCAAATGCTGTCTGAGTCATATCTGAAAAACAAATGATAAGCCCACAAAAATTTTTAAAGAACTATAATCTATTAGGTAGAAATGAAGTTAACATACCAAAGCTCAATCAAATGTAAGTACCATAATGTGGTTTCTATGTCAGAAAGTATGTGCTTTCATGTGACTGAGGAAATATACATCCTGCTCTGCAAAATTTGGTCCCTTTCTTTATGAATTATGGTGGGGCAAGCAGGGGATTCTCCTTTCCCCTGGAAAATCCCTACTTCTTCTCTCTAAGAACTGAAGGGGTTTATTCTGTTTATTTTGAAGCTACTGGGAAATTTCAACTCACTCCTATGGGGAAAGGAATGGAAATAATTCCTGCACAATTCACTGGTCAACGATGGGTTTCTTGTAAGCTTCCTGAGGATTCCTATTAAGTCCCAGCAAAAAACAAGTGGTCAAAATAAAATCACCACATTTAATCATACTACACTGTCATTAACTCACTAACAATTATTCCCTTTCCATTCCCCTGAACATTGAACCCTGCTACCATTTGCTAGCAGTTATGCCTGCAGCAGGAGTTAAAGGTCACTATGGCTTCTTAGCACGATGGATCACTTCTGCACCAAGATAAGAGTCCTATGAAGTCAGACAGTCTGGAAACTTAAGACTTATGTCACTATCAAAATTATTTGAAACAGAATTTCCATACATAGTATTTTGTGGAACCCCAGCTGTGTCACTTCTAGCGCACTACCCCTTCCTCTCCATATACTTAGTCACCATCAAGGAAGCTGTTGTCCTCATGTCTCCTCTTTCTTCTGTTCCTTTCTCTCCCAACACTTCCACTTCTGCTCTTATTCCATGAGTCTTTAGAATCAGCCATTCTGAGAAACAGAGAAGCAAAGTGAAATCTCCTACATCCTTAAATCTCTGAACTATCCAAGGACACCTTCTGCATACCTCATTAGAAAACAGAAACCTTTGCCTATTTGTTTTCTTTGGTAGGAGCTGTGTGTTCTCCTTCATAGCCCCTAAGGCAGGGCTGTCATCCTCCAGGATGTTTGCTGCTACTTCCTACTTACTATACATATGCTTTTGTTTGATAAGTGCCCCTTCCTCTTAAGCTCATGATTGTCTGAATCTATATTCCTCAATGCAGACCTCCTGTGCTAACCTTCATCTTCTAACCTTCAGACAGCTCCCCAACATTTACTAAGAACATTGTCATCTGGCCAGCAATCTTGGTCTTCAGCTATGCAACATTTTGCTTATCTTATAGCAAAACTGCTCAATTGCCTTAGCCTCTCCCAAAGGTTTCTACTTCCATTAACTTTCCACATTGTGTACACAGAGTTACACAGTGGATCCAGTCAGCCCCAGGAATCAGTTCAAATCCTTAAACTCTAACTAGTCTAATTTGCTTGTTCCATTACAAACAAAAGAAGACAAGGAAAAATAACACACAAAATTCCCTTCATTTGTCTAATACCATTTTCTTTTCTTTTGTTTCACAGCTATATTCATTAAAAGAATGAGCTGCCCTCACTGTTTCCGGTTCCTCTTTCTTCAGCCTGCTGCAGAACAGCTTCTGCCCCAGATACTCAAATTATCTTCACTGAAGCTTGTCTTGTCTTCCTAACCCTTCCTTGACACCATCTCATCTTTGAAATCCTCTTTTTGTTTGTTTGGCTTTCTTGACTCCCTGTTCTTTGAGTTTGGCTCACACATCTCTAATGATTCTTCACTTACCTCTCTACCCATTCCTTAAATACTAAAGGCGCTCAGGGTTGTGTTTACTCTCTTAGCACGTGCTCATCTTCTACAGCAGCTCACCCAGTGCCTTCGCTTCATCTGGCAGTCACGTGTGAAGATGGCGCAGTGTACCTGCCACTGTCCCACGATGCTGGCCAGCATTCCGGGCAAGATTCTCCTTCACCCTTGAACTTCCACTCTCAATGCTACAGGCAACACAAGTCCGCGCATGCTTTTCTCCATGTATTCACGTGGTAGCTTGTATCACACACAATGGGGGAGGCTCCAGACCAAATATCACTGTAGTCAAAGCTCTTTTCTGTTTCTACAACTGCATAAATATTAAACATTTCTTACCAGGATGATTGCAGTGCCATTCAGACTGCATAATAAATACTTCTTCTTTACAAATTTATCTTTTATACCCACCCACCATTTTCTTTATAAATATTTAATTTAAAACAAATCTTATAAATATAACATATTTATAAAATCCAATGTAAAATTAAATAGAATAATGCCTCTTAAACTGAAAACAAGTTTTACTACTGTTTTCTTTTGATGAATAAAAAGTCACATTTCTGTTGGGTTTTTTTTTTTTTTTTTGGCTTTTGCTTTTTAATTTTTTTATAATAAATGATACATCATATATTGTTTTCTTCATCATAGCTCTTCAGAGTACAAGATGTAGACATGATTTCTTGCCTAAATATCATTAGCACAGATCTTTCTTTTCATAGCAGGGAGAGAAAGTAGCTCTATATATGGTCCAATAGTCCATAGCACTAGTGGATTATCAGCTCATCTGGTATTGTCGGAAGCTGTTAACTCAGCATATTAATATGGCTTTCCTTTTTCTGCCTCATGGTTAAACTTTTCTGCTGGATGGTTAAAACCAACATAAAGAAAAACATATATTGCAAAAAAAAAAAAAAATGTAACTTTTGTATCTGACAAGATCAGTCAGGTCCCCTCGGGATTTACCCTGACAAAAGTTCTGCAAACCACAGTACATTTGCATTTATGACACAAAGCTTTCTGTTTAATCTAAACTCAAAGCAAACATCACTATAAAATCACTTAGAAATTGTAAGGCTATTCACATAACTTAAAAAAAATGTTTATCATAATATTACTTGACCTAACCAAACTGGAATTCTAATAATAGAAAAGATCTTTTCAAAATAATTTTCAAGTCTGTAATAAATGAGTTAATGGAATAGGCAGGGTGTCTAACTTTGTCCCTTCAGATTTGTTATCCATTCCTCACTGAACTCTATCTGAGCAGGCTGTCTGGCCTGTGGAAATAGAGAAAGAAAGTTGGGCTACTTCTTTCCAACTCCCAATGTTAGATGTTAATGTAAAATATGATATTACAGGATGGAAGGTTTCATATACCGACTTGGCTGAAGTTCACTGCTCAAGTAGGATTGCTAGATAAATTGCTAAATTTGTCATAAAACAGATTATCTCTCGTAATGGTTGAGGTTGTAATTCAATTAATTAAAGGGTTCAACAGAACAGATGACTGACTTCTCCAGGAACAAGCAGTTACTCTAGCGACAAGTTAACTTCAAACTTTAATGACAGTATCAAGTCTCCTGGGTCTCCAGGCTGCAGGCGTAGGCTGCACATTTTGAACTTGGCTGGCTCTGTAACCACACAAGTTTGATCTGTAGACACACATCCGCCCACCCCCACACATATACATATCCTATTGAGTCTTTCTCTGGAGCACCTTGACTGATACACTTTGTTCACTTGTGTCTGGAGTAGCTGTACCCACTCCCTACACACACACACACACACACACACACACACACACACACACACACACACACACACATTCTATAACACTAAAAAAATATCGTTTTTTCCCATCGATCCTTCTTTCACTGGGCCAGTGTATTGTTCCCCTTGTCCTAGGGCTATAAGGAGAGTAATAGCTCCCCTTGTAGTTATTTTCTGGTGTCTTAAAATCACTTAATGTTTACACTGCACATAACTGTGAAAGAAGTCCCGTAATTAAAGCAGTGTTCTCAACTCAACTGCATTTTAGAATCAGCTCAGAAGCTTAAAAAAACATCCTGCTGACCCGCCCACAAACCAGACTAACTAAAGTAGAACCTCAGGGGTTAGGATCCAGGCCACAGTATTTCTAGTAGCAGCCAAGGTTTGCACTGTACAAACAAGGTTGAAAATCACTGTGGACCTAGCTCTTCATTGGCACCACCTGACAGGACTTTTGTTTTTAGCCAAAATGCAAACCAATATGTTGTCATCATCCAATACACTTGGCATAAGTTCTTGCACATTTTAAAGTGTCTTTCTTTAGGTTCTGGTAAAGCATTTTTTTTTTTTTACCAGTGTTTCTCATGTAACTGTTTTCTGTACTGCTACGGATTGTGATTTCACTTCTAATAGTGGACTATTTTTCACTCACATTCTCTCCAAATTCTTCAACTCATAACTCCATTCAAAAACTTGGCTGCCAGCTACCAATTTCAGTCTCTTAGAATAATATGTATCCCTGAACCCATATGTGTGTATATACAAAACATATTTTATGAGCCAAGTAATGTTGTACATAGACTTAACTTTTCTTGATTACATCATAGAATAAATATTATTAAAATGTTGGTAATTTAGAATAACGGCTTGATTTCTATTACTGGCTCTGCTTCTTCTCATGATAAGAGACTCTAATTTGACCCAAAGCATAACTCAACATTTTGCTTTATTCATCCAACATATGAAAAAAAACATATTCTAAGAAAATTTAAGAACTTACCAGTTTCATTTCAAAGCAGTTTAGTGTGGATTTTATATCATAAGTTCTTACACAGGGTAACAGAAACTATATCATAATGATGACTGCAATGTCAGTGTGATCTTATGTAAAGCAAATGTGACCCAACAACTTCCTTCTCAGAGATCTAAGCTAGTCACACACAAACCATCAGTTTGATTTTCATGTTCCAAAACCTCCCTGTGATAGCCATAAATTTCCTAGGGTTAATTTACCAAGTTCACCCTGGATTTCTTTCCTAAGTCCATACAGTCCAATGACATGGCATGGATCTAGATGTGAGACCTCTACTTTTATTGTATTTCTGAGAATCAACATACAAAAAACATCTTTTAAGCTAGTAACTTTACTGGTTATGATGTGTTAATATTATACACAGAACAGCTTTTCTCTCATTGCTGTTGCTTTTCTGTTTTATTTCTGTTCTCTTTGGTCTGAGGAGATGCCTTGACCATCTTGTTTTGTTCCCTTTTCATCTCTGAGACCCATACATAATGACCCTTGACCCATGACCCATGACCCCTGGCCCCTAGGCCTGGTACTTTACTTGTAAACATTCACCATATCTGAGGAACTTATTAAGAGTGTTCCAAGCAAATCCTCTTCTTCACCTACCAAGCAAATATAATTGTTCTATCTAATCATGTGTGCAATAAAACATGTGAATGCAGGAACAATCTTGCTTAATGGAGTCTGATATCTTACTCAGACCATGATTGGTGTAGTACTGAACATTATCCATCACCATCCATCACTGTGCAACATTATTTATCATTCATTTCAGGTTTTCATGCATCATCTCCTTTCAGAAACCAAGGTACAAACTATTGTTAGTCAACTTTCTGCCACTGTAGTGAAATCCTTAAGGTAGGTAGTTATGAAGAGAAGTACAATGATCTTAACTCACAGGTTTGGAGGTTATGCAAATACATGCTTGATCTCAGGCCTGTGGCAAGATAGCACAGCATGGCAGGAGGATGTGGAAGAGCAAGTTGGCTTGCACCATGAGCTAGAGAGAAAAGAGAGAAGAGGAAGTGGCTGGAGTTCCACAGTCCCCTTTATGCCCCCCATGACCAAGGACCTCATCCAAGACTTCACTCTCAAAGGCTCCAACATGTCCCAAGGTGCCACCCATAGTACCAGGCTTCTATCACATGGGCCTTTGGAGGTGGCCAAGATCCAAATCATAACAAAAGTGCTCTTGATCTTCTAGAGAATGAAAAATGAGTTGGTGAGCTGATTAACTTGGGGAAAAATAAATATATGCTAGGTGACATCCTTGGCACTTTATAAATATCACTACATCTTAATATGTTTTTAAATTTAGGCTTCACAGCAAACCACAATAAAAGCATTCAAAATCCTATTTCACAGGTGTAAATCTTGAGACAGAAAGAGAAAACAAGCTAGGAATTCAGGTGGGTAAAACCTGTATTTATTCTGCCAAGATGCTGAGTTAGAAAGGGATCAATATATGAATTTTCTTTAATATTACTTCTGCTGCAGCTGTGACACTGTTCAATATAAATCCATTTTCTTGCATGTGAAAACAGATTAAAAAATATTAAGCACAAGGGTGTGCCTTAGTAAGAAATTAGGCACATTTTAGAATCAAAGATGAGACTCAAAACCCACAGCGAGGACTATCATTCATTTCTATTGCAGTTAGCAACAAGAGACACAGTTAAGTGTGTGCCTACTCCATCAACTGTTTTTTCATTAGTTGATTTGTAACGTCATTGCTTTGTTTTAAACGCAAGATGAAATTCAAAACTGGATGTGGATCGTGTCCCCAACTATGTTTCTGTAATCGTAACACATGTACCCAGACTTTTACCGCTCACAGTCATGCCCCAGACAGAGGAAATGACTCATCTTTTAAAAAACGGAAGTGCTAAGACACAAAGTTTCATGAGCAAAATATTTTTATAAATAATGTAGAAAGTATGAACCTCTGTTTTCCATCGATCTAGTCAACATTCAGGCTTTTCATTCTTTAGTATCTCTGTCAAAATCTAGGAAATTCATTCCTTAATTACAGGAAAAGTAAATAGATGATCAGAAAAAAAAATCAACATCTGGGTTTAAATGCACTCTCAAGTTTTAAATTAAATTTTAATAAAATCTCAATACTTATCTTAAAATATGAGTCTGTTCTAATATACTTTCAAATGTAATAACATTTCTAAATTGGCTTAAAATGAAAAACTATGTAGCAATTTATTTCATTATTAAAAATAATGATTAATTAAACTCTGTACTTAATATTTTAGGTATTCTAAAACTCTATTGAACTCAGTCCACTTAATTTACTACAAAGTAGATGGATATCACCATGGCCACTCACTCAAAAAAAGGCTATTTTTTTTATGGAACTAGAGTCCAGTACACAAAATATATTTTTATATAATAAAGCATAGCCTCTCAGGAGACAGAAAATAGCTACAGATATACCTCCAAAACAAGGCTCACACAGAACAGAGTCTATTCTCAAAGGAAGAAGTAAAGTTAAAGGTCCTGCTGCAAAAGAATTTTCACTTTTCTTAACTACCAAAAATAGAAGCAAAACAAAATGTGGCTGAGATCCAGGAAAGAAATTCTTTGCCATCCTTGACTTTGGATATCTTAATACATAAATACGTAAAAATCAGATGACTGTATTGGTCAACTTTTTATTACTTTAGCAAAATACCAGAAATAATTAACTTATAAAGAGAAAAGCATTATTTGGGCTTATGGTTTTAGAGTGTTCAGTTCATGATTCAGACACGCCATTGCTGTTAGGTCTTGGGGACTCAGACACCATAGCCTGGGCACATTGCAGATCGTGGAGTAAAGTGACTTCCTTTACGGACCAGGGAGTGAAAGAAAGAAGGCTGGATTCACATACTTCCCTTAAGAACATGAACCTAATGACCCAAGACCTCCCTTCAAGCCTCAACTCTTAATGTTTCACTGGGTCCCCAATAATACCACCCTGACTCCAAAGTTTTCAAGCATGGGCCTTTGAGGTACTTTCAAAATCCCAATTACAGCAATATCAAAGTCACTGACAACCTCTTTCCTGCAAGAGGGTGAGCATCTCTTGAGAGTAAAAGAAAACAATGAACTTAGACTAAATTTGAATATTTAAGCAGTCTATTTTTTCCCCTTTTGCCATACCTATTATACCTTTTGAATCCTATCTACTCTTTCAGTTTCTTGTGCTAGGGAGACAATACAGTGCTTATGCACGTGAGCCTGAGTTACTCACTTACAAGCGTGATCTCTAGTTTCATCCGTTTAGCTATAAAAGCCATGAATTTATCTTGATTTATAGCTAAGTAATACTCCAGTGTATAAAATGCCACAACTTTTTACCCATTCCTTGGTTGACTGGGTTGTTGCCAAGATTTAGTTATGACAAATTAAGCTTCTATAAACACGGGTGCACCTAGAAATAGGATAGCTAAGACAATTGTACTACTGATATCTATTAATTCATTGAAAGGGACAATTAGTGCTTATATTGTTTGATCAATTTTGCATGTGCCTACATCTGGTAATCTGAGCAACTACTTTGAAGACAACAATATGCAGTACAGTAATCACTGTTAATTTCCTATCATCTTGTTTTAAAATTCTGTATCATTGTTGTCTTGTTATTCTCTTTAAAACAAAGAAGGAAAGAAATTCAGATATTTACTTCCAATTGACCAGCATTCTGACAGTATCTCCTGTTCGATCTCCATGCACGCAAGTCTGCAGCTTACTGAAGGAGCGCAGGTAGCAGGGTCAGAGGCAAAGAAGATGAAGAGGTTTGGCTGAATAGTCTTCTAGCAGTGCCTGAAAGTGAAAGCAATGAGATAAAGACCTAAGGAAGTCTTAATACTTAATACTTACAGCCGAGAAAAGATGAGAGACCGGAGATACAGCCTCGCTTTAATGACTGTCAGAACAAGTGACCCAAGAGTGTGGAAAGTGAAATAAGGGTGGGAGAAAGGAGGCTGAAAGAAGGAGAAAGTTGTTCTTAAAAAAAAAATAAATAAATGAATAAAATAAAAGTTGTTCTGATGGTCTGTTTATTGGGCTCGTAGCAGACCATTGCGTCACAGGATTTTTGGTTAAAGAAACTTCGGTGGATAGCTAGGAACGATAGACTTGGCATTTGTTATTCTTGGTTGTTTTTTTCTTTCCTTTGCTTGGGCTTGTTCCAGGAGGTCTTGTCTTCATAAATGCCAGTGCTATTCCTCTCTTCGGGCAACAAGAGCCATCTTGATTCTTCCTCCTGCCACCATATTTAATGATGGATTTAAAAATACCCCCAGGCCCTAGGGCAGTCTGAGCCAGCCATAATTTTTTTTTTTTTTTTTTTTTTTTCCAGGACTAGGGTTCAAACTCACAACCTTGCACTTGCCAGGCAGGCATTTGTGCCACGGAGCTCTCTCCCCAGCCCTGCCAGCCATAATTTAAAAAAAAAGAAGAAGACAAATTTCAGGCCAGCCTGATAGCTCAGGGGCCCAAAACACCTACTTGGGCAGAGTGCACCCTGGGTTCCATCCCCAGCATGCTGTGCCGGGCATGCCCCAAGGCCAAGCTGAGAGGGCAGTTCACACTGGGCGTGGTGGTACACACCTGTAATCCCAGCTCTTGGGAGGCTGAAAACAGGAGAATCACTGAGTCTGATCTACATAGTGAGACCTTATAGGCCCTGTCCTAAATACAGCAAAAAAAAAAGATGTAAATTAATATATATTTAAAAATTTCTCCTTCAGCTAATCAAGAAATCTATGGCAAGATGATTTCATGCTGCACCCTTGCACCGTCTAAATGCTATCTATGGATAAATGCCACGCTTTGAGACACACTAGACTGTGGGACCAAACCTGGACCGGATCATCTGCTTTCACTATTCTTCCCGATCACCTTTAAATTTCACTTCCTGCCACTCCACAAGTATATATCCCTTCCACATTCCAGGCCAAAGACTGAAAATCTGGCCCATGAATTTTCCCACGGTGTCTTCTGGGAAAATTCTACTGAAGATAAAAGCCAGAAAGAAAAAAAAAAAAAATTTCAGTGCAGGACAGAAAGGACACAATGGGAAAAAGAGGTCAGGGTTTCAGGAAAGGAAAGCACAAAAGGGCTAGAGAACTGGAACAAAGAAGTAGCAACTAAAAAGGGGGCAAGAGGCTGCAGGAGGAGAGATGACAGGGGGAGGGGAGATCTGAGCAGGCGCTGGGAGCAAGACCGCGGGCCGAGAGGCGGGTGCTGAAAGCCCGGAGCTTTCACTTTGTCTCTTACAAGTGAAGATTTTGCCACTTGAATGCAGCTTGCAAGTGGACGTGAATTATTTTAGTGGCGTTCAAAGTAGGACTGTAAGGAATTTCTTAAGAACTTGGCACAAAAGTGTCAGCCTTAACGAAGGCCACCAACTTCCCCTCTACTAAGTCAAAGCAGCTGAACTTGCCACCTTCTCTTGTCTATAAACTTTCAAATGAATACACTGGCAACAGGTCGACTAGGAATATCCTAGACTTAAAAAAAGAAAGGAAAAATAACTATGCTTTTATTTTGTTTAAATACCATTTTATTCATTTGTTCAAATCTTAGGTTATTGAGAAGTTTGGTTTTTTTTTTTTTTCCTTCGAATCAAGATGACTTACATAAATACATGAAAATCACCCAAATTCTTAAAATATGGAAACACAAATACCTACTATAGGGATCAAATTGATAAAATGAAACAAACCACTGAAAAGAACCCCTTGTCTGATTAGTAAGGTAAGTTTTTGGAGGAAAAAAAGAAGTCTCCTAAAAGGTGTTATTAGTAACACCAAAAATGACTTTTTACTTATTTGGTTAAAACAAATCCTCAGTTTCTTTGAGTTGAGACTTGAGACCTTTCTTCTTCTTCTTTTTCATTTTCTTTTTATCTTTTCTTCCTTAACAACCCCAGAGCAAGGTAGCCACCAAGTAAAGCTTATTTCTTAGTCCAACTATGGTTAGATATTCATTTTGGCTTCCATATGGGAACAAGCACATTACCATAGAAACTGGGTTGCGCAAAAGTCAGGCATCGCAGAGGCCTTTCAGGGAGAATCACATCTGCAACTTGATGTTAATTTACATAATCCAGGTGTTAGCTGAGATCTCCAATCCTGAGCATGGTGCAGAGTCTCAACAGGAATAACTTGCTCCTGGACTAAGGAGATACTTCAGTGGTCTAAGGACCTGACTGGCAAGTGCAAGGACCCAGGTCTGTTCCCCAGGAACCACATGCTGTGCTGGCCACCAAGACCAGGAGTGGTGGTGCATGTCTGTAATCCCAGGGCTGGGGAGCCTGAGACAAGAGGATCACTGCAAGTCTGAGCTGCATAGTGAGACCCTGTACCAAATAAATAAATAAATAAATAAATAAATAAATAAATAAATAACTTGCTTCTGTGCCTTAAACGTTTTGAAACAAGGGCTGGCCAGATAGCTCAGTGGACTAAAGTCCCTGCTTAGGCAGGTACTAGGGGACTGGGGTTCAATGCCCATGCCATGCCAGCCCTGCCCCCAAGGCACACTTAGACAGCAAATGAGACTGAGTTTGGGGGCACAGTTATAATCCCAGCACTTGGAAAGCTGAAAACAGGAGGATCACTATGAATCTGAACTGTGCAGTGAGACCTTGTAGATCCTGTACAAAATATATTTTTTAAAAAAAGTTCTGAAACAACAAAACAAAGGGAAATTCTACTCTTTCCTTATTAGGGAAATTATAGAATTTTTTTTCTTCAAAAGTATTAAAGCCACCAGTTTAACTGTGATTAAGTTTCACTGACTAAAGAAAGCTAGTCAAGATGTCCGTTGTACTGTAATGCTCTTTGCATGCTGATGCCAGCTCACATATCCCCACAGATGCTTTGAGATGCACTCAGCCTTAAGTCACATAAACAACAGCAAAGTACAAGAGGCAGGTTGGGGGCAATGATCCAGAAGGAAGCTGAGTCATTGCCATTCTCTGTCAGTATCTGCAGGTAGCAGAATGCATTTCTGAGCCGAGAATAATCTTTACGGGACTGTATTCTGGCAGAGAATGTATGACAAAAATTGTAGGCAATGCTAGGGTTTTAGCTTCAGGCGAGTGAAGAAAGAGGCTCATCCAGTTAGGCCAACTCTAAGACAGGTCTAGGAAACAGGACGTGAAGTACAAGGGCAAATACTAACAGTCCCTATTAAGCAAGTGGTAATTTAATCTGCAACACCAGTTTTGATAACAACAGTTGAGAATATCTTTAAAAGCAAGGATTTTAACTGTGAGATGTAGTTAACAATGTCATTGGGTAGGAGTGTCTGCAAAAATTGTCTACATTTTTCCCATGCCCTGAGGTTTTATGGGAAGCTGCGTTTAAATACCACAGAGTCATTATTTTGGTGTGGGAGATTTCAAGACAATGCAAAGTTCAGAGTGTGGCATGGATCCTGCTAGCTGCTTTTAGCCAAACTTACCGGGATATTGGACAGCAAAAATTAATTAATTAATTAGAAGAGATGTTTGAAAAACTTACATTTTTGTGGAAAGTATCCACATGGAAATGAAATATTTGAGCCTCAGATGGGTGACTGAAGAAAATAGCACTATTAAAAGGAAGCCCTCTCCCCTGTCACCACCATACACTTTATACCTGGACAATAGGAAAGATGGTTTGACAATATCCCAGGTATTAGTAAGACACCGTTTATCACAGGACTAAAGGTGTAGGAGTAAACATTTCATTTAAAGAAAGGCCAGAGAAACACTGCCTAGGTAATTTGTTCCCTGGGTTTATTTAACCATCCTCAGCCAGTCAGACACTCAGAGTCTCTCATAGCCTTGGTCAAGGGCAGTGTCCCTGATCCCATGGCAGTAGACTTTAGCATCCTATGTGATGTTAATTTTACTGGAATGAAGAATGACAGAGTTGTAGGCTCAAGGAGACTTCCACCTAGTCTCAAAGGAAGGCATGAGAGGTCAGCCAGGGAACTGCTAAGAGAGCACTGTGTAAAACTGTGGGGACAAAGGAAAGGTACATGGGCACCCGAAGAAGTTAGAGATGACAGGAACATGGAACATCTCCTAAGGAAAGCTGTAAGCACTAAGCAGACCCAGCACAAGAGAGGGGCCACCTAGGATACCATCAGCAAGCACTAGAGAGCTCACATCTCATAATGATCCATGTGCCCCAGAGGCAAAACATGGAGCTTGTGGAATTAACATTTGTTCTGCTTGGATTGGGTTTTTCTTTGGTCTGATTCATTTGCATAACTCTACTCCTCCCTTTTCAAAGGGTAAACTGGGACCCTTTACCCAGTGTCAGTGTGTCTTGAGATGAAGGAACCTATTTTATTTTTCACAAGGGTTCATAACTAAGAGTTTGCTTTGAGTCTCAAAGAGGACATTGCCTTGAATATTTTGGAAACGCTAGGACTGTTGAGACTTTAGGAAAGTGTTTGTCACACTGTATGCAGGGTATTTATATCATGTGAGGTAAAACTGTGACCTAGTATTTATTTTTAGATGAAGCTTAGTTTATGGAAAACTATTTGGTGTCAACTTGACAAGGAGTGAGTTAAAGTGGATTCTCAGAGTAATAATCATCCTTCTTGTTGTGTTTATATGAGTCATGGAGACACAACTTGGGCTTCCTCTCATCTTTTCTCGCCGATGCTGGCCTCCTGCTCTCCTGCACAGCCACCCTGGACTGGGCAGCCGTGAGCCACCATTATCTCTCCACCTTGGAGGCTGATGATGCAGGAATCCCTTGATAGCATGAGCCAAATTAGACTCCTTCTTTTTAAGTGGTGTGTGTTAAGTACTATGTCTCAGTCACAGAAAAGCTAATACAGAAGGGAATCGCTGTCTGAATTTGGATACTTTCAGGCTCAAAGCCACTACATATTCCCATCAGTGGGACGTTGTAGTCATTCAAAAGCACTGGCTCAGCAAGAAGTGACCTCAAGAGCCAGACTCAGCTCAGCACAGCGACTCTTACACAAAAACAATTGAGAGGAGGTGTACCGAGAAAACGAACAATGTAGAGCACACCACCCTTAAGAACCTCCTAGTCCTCTGACAGAAAATTAATATTCACAATACGGAAGATTTCAGGAAATGTATAACAACAACACTTGAGGGATACAAATTAAAAATGGGGAAATTAAATAGGCACCCCTTAAAACGAGAAATTAGAGTAGGTTAAACTTCTCAGTGACATGAGAGCTGAGATTTTTACTGTGAACTGTAATTCTGACAGGTGTACTTTCAGTTGCTTACCCAGTCATGTATATGGTTTTTAAATAGCTGTATAAGTGACATCAAAACAATATAAAAGATGAGTCTATGTCCCTCCTTCATCTCTGACAAATAATAGGGAGAAGTGATGAAAGAATAATATGAAGAGATTTTAAAATCTGTGCATACTTTAGTAGTAGGATAACAGGACTCACTAGAGCTATATTTGGTTCAACTAACTATGCATGAATGAAGAGCATTAGAGCCTAACAGTCTTGGAAAATGAAAAGGAACCTGACCAGCAAAAGATGCCAATTTAAAAATACACTTAATATTTTCTTGGGGCCAGGAAGATAGCTCAGGAGAATAAGTGGTTACCTGGCAAGTGCAGGGTCCTGCACTTCAACCTCCACTGAAAAATCGATGTATTCCAATCAGTTTTGGGTTAATTAGTTCATAAGTGCTAGTTGAATTAAAATGGACTTCTGTAAATGAACAAAATATTAATTGCGGTCCTTCCCTGTGGATCTTGTCGCATATAACTAATCTTAATATTCTGTTGTAAGATATTGGATTTGTTACTTTCATAATATAACATAATATAATATAATATAATAACTGCCATATTGTAATGTATTGAACATTGTTTCATAAGCTAGACAGAGTATGGTCCTATTTGTTCACAGGAAACTATTTCCTTCTCAGTCATTTGAAATGAATGAAGCCCATGTTTTTTTCTAAGTGCCAGGTTAATAAAAATTATACATTTAATCTTAAAAACAAAGAATCCTGCAGTTGGATTTTGCACCTGCTAACAGCTTGGAGTTTTAGCTACAAACACTATATAGCAAGGAAAAGGTGCTTTTAATTCTATCACTTTAATCAGCATATCTTTTCCAAACGGACTAACCGATCAAAATGAGGCCAGTCAATATGAATTGATTTATGGAACTTATTACATAGTTTCCTAGAGAAAATTATGTAATAAGTGTCAATTTGGGTGGTAATAAAATAAGAAATTAAAATAGTCTATAAATATATGAAAAATGTTATCTTTACTTATCATGCAAGTACAGGTCTAAATTACAATGAAAGTCTGGCACAGTGGCCCACACCGACAATCCCAGCCCTCATGATGCTAAGGCGAAAAGATCACTGTGACTTCAGGACCAGCCTGTACTGCATCAGTCACCTAAAGGTCATTCTCAACTATGTAGTGACATCCTGCCTCAAATCAACAACAACAAACATTAGGTGATACTATTTTATATCCAGTTACCATAGCTATTCAAAAAAATCAAATCTGGATGGAACACTTTGGGTGAGAATATAAATTAGTGCAGTTACTATGTTTAAAAAGCATGGAAGTTCCTCAAAAACTAAAAGTAGAACTACCAGATGACCCAACCACCTGCACACCTGAGCGTGTCTCTTAAGGAAATGAAGTTAGCACACAAGATGTACCTGAGTGCCAAAGCTTATGGTGGTGCTTGTCACAATAGCTAAGATGGAGAATGGGAGCCAAATGCTCATCAACAGACAAACGAATAAGGCAAACATGGTGAACCTAGCATGTGGTCCCGAGGATCGAACCACGGTCCCTGCAGCTGCCTGCAGGCGCTTTAGACCACTGAGCCATCCTGCCGGGCCCATAAACTGTACAGTAGTGTTCCACTAAGTATGAAATCCTGTCATTTGCAGCAAAACCAATGGAACTAGAAGATATCATGGTAAAGAGAAATATGCCAGACACGAAAGAAAAATGTCACAGAGTCTCTTTCATTTCAGAAACTCAAAGAAAATTGTCCTGAAAAGTAGATGACAAGAGAGACTACTAGAGAGTTGGTATTGTGCCAGGGCTGGAATAAAAAGGGAGAAGACTAGAGAGACATGACCTATGCCTGGGAGGAAGTACCACAGTGAATCCCATTCATTTGTACAATTAACATGTAAGTAATGACAATAAAAAACATGGGATGAATATTTTAAAGCTGCTTTGGCACTATATAATTCACTACAATGTATGATGGCTTTCTTTTCATTTGGAACTTGTCAAAAAAAAAAAAAAATAAGCCACATATTAGAACCCAGCCTTATGGTATCTTCAGAATAATCAGATAAATTTGTTCACCCTTTCTGTACACATGGTTAAGTGTAAAGCTTGCTCCCAATAAAATATCGCATCAATGTAGTTGAGTATCAATTTAGCAAAATGTTGGTCCTTTTCCTGTGTTTATCTGTCAGTTAAAAAATATTTTCCACTTTTAATATGGTGGGCAATGTGCAGATACTAACCTGGGCATGTGGAGTTTATAGCAAGGGCAGCATTGTAAGAGGGCTCATTGAATAAATAAAATATAATGAATTAAAGCAGGAATAAAATGCTGTCAGGTTAAAGCTGGATAACATTGAAAGTGTTAAGGCCAGATTTTAATAAGCAATGTAACAGGGAAAGAGGGCAGCATGAACTGATCTCCATGTTGACTCGCACAAAATCAATTCAGGATTTTGAGTAAGAATGATGGAGTGTGGAAAAGGATGAGACTGAACTAATTTCTAGCACTAATAGAAATGGTCAGTTGAAAGACTTTAGAGTTAACATTATCTTTTTTTAGTAAATTTAGTATGGGATCTACAAGACCTCACTACACAGATCAGACTCGTGGTGATCATCCTTTTTCAGCCTCCCAAGCGCTGGGGTTACAGGCACGTACCACCACACCCAGTCTCATTCGCCATCTTAAGCCCCTCCTGGGGCAGAGCCAGCACAGCACTTGGGGGTTCAAACTCCCAACCCCTGCATCTGCCTAAGCTGGTGCTTTAACCCACTGAGCTATCTGGCTGGTCCTGAAATGAAAATTATTATAACACAATTCTAGTAGTAGTAGTACTTAAAGTGACATAAAGAAAAAACAATGATGAAAGCTCAATAGGTTGTGCAAATGTATGATGCCAATGTCAAAGTATTTTAATCTTTTTCTGTTTTTCTCTGTTTCGCCTTATTTCATTTTATTTCCTAACTTTTCAGTTTGAAATAATCTCAATCCCGCCAAAATAGCACAAAGGATTCCCACATACCACTTGCCCAGCTCCCCTGAATGTTAACATCTTTCATAATCACAATACCATTATCAACACCAACCAATTAACACCAATTTAAGACTGTTAGTTATTCCCCAACCATTTTTAAATCTCACAGACTACCCTACCAGCATCCCTTTTCTGGTCTAGAATCCAATCCAGAGTCCTGCATCGCCATTAATCTTCTTGTTTCCTGTTTTTCTAGAGCTCAAAGAGCCTCTAAAAAGATGGACGTGATTACAAATTTTCATCTGAATGCATATTGAAAGGAGGAAGAACACGCGCATAGTCCAGGAAGCAGTATCTTCTGTCAACGTCAAAAAAAAAAAAAAAAAAAGAGTTAGAAGAGTGACATTTCTTGTGGGGTCTGTGTCAATCTTGAGAGAAGTTTCCATGCCTAATGGAAACTTGAACAGTTCTGACATATTTTTTATATTCTCTGACTTCTTTAAGAACTACCAGTTTGTTTAAAGATGATTTATTTGAAGATTGTAATGATCATTACTTGGGTGTTGGGTGTAATTAATCCCTAAACTCAGTAACAATACAGTTTTATTCCCAGGCTGGGTTCTCTAGTATTCATAATAATGCCACTCATTGTCAAAGAAAATCAAAAAGGAAGATTGGATTACTTACTGAGATAAAATTCAAAACCATTACTTTTCCAAAATCTAACTATTATTTGTATTTGGTTTGCACTGAGTAAATACAGCTTAAATGGCCTATTTTACATGACCCCTTTCAAAGAAGATCATAAATTATAAAAGCAGGCTTCAGATTTCATAATCATAGCTCTTGGTCGCCATCTAAAGGTTTCTTGATTCATTTTACATGAGACCTACTGTGCATTCCTTTTATAATAAAATTGTCATTTGTATTATCAAAGGCTTCTACATACATATAAGGCAAAGGAGCTTATTTTGTTTTCCACTGTCATGGTTTGGAAAAAGCAATGAGTATGCAACTGTGTCTACTTTTCAATTTGTTTGCTACTTAAAAACCAATTTAAAACAGATCCTCTTAAGTGGTCTAAGAATTTTCCATAACTACAAGAAGTATAAACCCAGTTTCTGATATAAAAAGCTGGCTTTTCTTTTGTCATAATCTGTATTAAAATTAGCATTAATTAGACATCACCCAATAAAACCAGTAAAAGCCTAAGTGAAGAGAAATACTTTTAATTTCTGACTTCCTAAGGTAAACAGACCTAAATTTCATTTCACTTTCAACTTATTTATTTGCTCTATAACAACATATGTTAAATTCCTCACATTCCACGAAGAACATAAATAACAGGTGTAATCCCTTCATTATGCTTGCGTAGAGGAGATGTCAGATTTAATTATTCCAGCTCCATCTCCTATTTCCATCCATTTATTTGACTCCCAGGAAGCACTGGCTCTGGTCAAGTATCTCCAGCCTCTTTCCTGGACTTAGGCAAAGACATTTTGTATGGTGACATCATGATCAGCTATAAATACTATAGTAAAAGGAATTAGGAACTCTATGTACTCTTTTTAAAAACCCATGTACGTTGAGCACCTATGAATTGCGTAAATCCTTGTTAAGCATTTAGACCCGTTGTCCTTGCCATGATAGATTCCATACAATTAGCTCTTGATTTCTTTACAGAGCACATTCAAGCAGCTAATAGAAGTATGTATTACATGCCTACTATGAGGCAAGCAGTCTCTAACATCACAGTACCATAAGGCAGACTAGTTTTGTGCTCACAAAGGCAGATTGCAAAAGAAACAAAATAACTAAATAAGCAAAACATGATATGACTCAAAGGAACTGAGGACTGTACTAAGCTAGAAAATAACCATGAGGGGATACAAACCTAAACTGAGCAGGAAAGTCAGGAAAGACCTCTCAGAGAAGAAAATGTTTAAGCTGAGACCTGAGGAGGGAGGAGCCAGATCTGCCATGAATACAGAGAAAGGCACAGGCCACACTGCACACTCCACGTTCAGAGTGCTAAGCGGGCAAGGACTGGAGCAGAGCGAGCAAGTGGGAGTACCTAGGGAGGGATCAGAAGAGCAAGAAGGAGGCCAATCAGGCAGAGCGTTGAAAGCCACAGTAAAGACTTGGGGTTTGATCTGAAAGAGTATGGAAAGCCACAGCGGCCGGTGAAAGAAGGAAGTAACGGTCTGAGAGCTACAGAGAGAAAGAATTAAGGGCAGTCAAGAGAATAGGGAGATGAGGCACAGATGAGAAACTTGGGGTGGTGCTGGTGACGACAAGGACAGGGGGGCTGGTGGCAAGAAAATAAAAGTACGTGCATCTGGGGTGGATCCTAGCGCTGTGTTGGTGGGACACTGGCATATCACATGGCCTCTTAGTTCTTTTTTGGCGTGTTAGCATCTGCTCGTATTACCACAGCTCTGAAATATATAAGTGATTGTCTATATTACACTGCAACCTACATTTTACATTTTATGTAACACCTTAGCATTTGGTTCATTTAAAAATTTAGAAAAAATTTTTAAAATTTAAAATTTAAATTTAAATTTAAAATTTAAAAAATTTAGAGAAAATATCCAGATACAGTGATCCATTTGTACATCAAAAAATACTTATTATCCAGTGAGTTCCACAAGTGAGTCAACTATAAAAATTATAAATAATAGTTTATCTATTACAAATTTCAAATATGAGTTTACTTAAACCTTGTTGGAGGATTTTTTTTTTCCCTGAATATTTTCATCTTTCTCCAGTCTGCTAGCCAGAGTATATTTATAGTTAAGACTTTGGAAATACCGCACTTATCTCTGTATCACAGTGGTACACCTAAAAATAATGAGTTATAAAAATGGATTTTTACCTACTCTGAAGGGCTGAAAAAACATTGTTTAGAAATAATCAAGTCAATGTTGTTTTGCTGCCCCCCGTTGTTCTTAGCTGTCCTTAGGCCTGACTATAGCCATCAACTTTGGATCCATTTCAACGTGTTGGCTTAGCTGGAAGCTGGAACCTCACTATCAAATTTTCTTGTAAGCTCACAGTACTTACCCTATGAGTAAAGGATATATGTTTTTAGTTTCTATTTTGATCACACCAGGAGCCTTCTTTTACATGTTGACTTCTCAAGTATATTTTAGGTCACTTGATCAACAACATCCATGTCAAGGAAATGTCCTTATAATAACATTTTATTTCCCACATTTCCACAGTACTTAAAAATGGAATTGCCATTACCATAGACATTAGCATTTTAAGATTCTACAAAGACTTCTTGCTTATAATACAACTTCAGCTACTTCATTAAAATGGTTAGTTTTTAATTTGATGGCTAAAGTGTAGTTTTTAAGTGTAATAAATAAAATTTGACCGTAAAACTTGCTTTAAAATAATTCCAAATTCATTGGCTGGGAATATGATGTAATTATTCCTTTTTGTCCATTTTGATATGGCATGGAGATTCAAATAAGTCCAATATCCATTATTCCCCAATCAGCAGCACAATTTCCAACATCTTTGGACAAGCAACACGTGCACATTGCGAATGTGAAAGCAACATATTAAAGTGCCTCTTCAAGATAGCCACATTCTTCATAGTCACATCTGTACAACTGCCTTGTTACCTAAAACAAAATGTGCAATGGAAGTATATAAATGATTAAAGCATTAGCAGAAACAAAGAACATTCTTAACATGGGTTACCATTATTTTTGAGGGTCTATTGAAAAAGCAGTCCCCACATACTCAGGGCTAAGCTATCGACTGAAAATCCTTAAAAGATCCAGAAATTGGCATTTTAAATAAATATTCCTCATCTGATTAATACTGGTGTATCTTAGAATAATGCTTCAGTAGCACTGTGATACACTTTGGCTAAGAAGCTATCAATGATTGTATTTTCACCTCATGGTAAATTTTATTTTCCAAGGGTGACTCCACAAACGTATGACACACCATCCTACATGCTCTTCCTGCAGAGGACAATGACATTTCTCCATCAGGTGATGGAATTTATCCTCTCCTTGAATATAGGTAGACTTGGACCACAGTGAAAGTTGTGCGACGTGACTGAGAAGAACAACTATGCAATACAGATTCTTCCTGGCTCTCTTATGTTGAGAGATCCAGCCACCATACTGCAAAGAAGCAAAGCAGCCATGTGCAAAGGCCTTCCGTGCATCTTCCTGCCACAACTCCAGTTGAAACTCCTAACCACAGCCAGTCACCAACCACCAGACATATGCATGAGTGGGCCTCTAGAAGATAGTTCTACCCTCCATTTATATCACCCTAGTAGAGTAAGAGTGAGCTCTATCACCTAAGTCTGGTCAACTTTCTGACTTGTGAATAAAATTAAGTCTCAACTTTCCAAAGCCAAAGTTTTACAGCAGCTATGAAAGCATAACAAATTCCAAATACTTCTGTGATTCCAAATGCTTCTCAATAAACCTAAACAAATTAAAAACACTTATGCAATTTCTTCAGATGAAAAATAAGGCCACAGAGAAACCTCCATTTCCTCCAGTTTGCATTTAAGGATTTCTAATTCCACCTACCCAGATGCACGGCCAGCCCAGAAGACCAGCTTACTGGGTTCTGCATTGGTAATTGCCTAGATCTACTCTTCTAAACTAGGAGTGATTCTGCTCCCCACAAAACATTTGTCAGTGTTTGGGGACACATAAAGATTGTCATAACTGGGGAGAGGTGTGAACCTGGCACCTGGTGAGTAGAAGCCAGAAATGCTGCTAAGCATTCTACGATATATAGCACAACCCTGACCGCAAGAACCAAGACTTAGAAAGCCTAAAGAGTAGAAAGCTTGAGAAACTCACCTGCATCTGTTTAACTCCTGAGCACTGCTTAGCTCTCACTTGTGACTTCCTTCACCCTCTCACAAGTCTGGTACTCAGAAACCAAGAATGAAAGAAATGCTGTATATTAGAGAAAGGGGAGGAAATTCAAATATTAGTATTATGCTAATGATGTTTAACTTACATGAGTACAGCAGTCTGAATGCTCAGGATCCTCCAAAGCATGATTTAACTTAACTCATAATTCATGAATCAAACCCTACCCCTTAATACAATGGCACTGAGAAGCAGGGCCTGTCCAAGGTGATGTGTTCATGGAGGCCCCTATTGGTGGGAAGATTGTCATGTTAAGAGGACGTAGAGAAGTGTTTTTTGTCCTTCTGCCACATGCAGTCTCAGACAGAAACTCCCATCTCCAAGGAAGGAGCTCTCACCAGCCACAGAGTCTGCTGGTGACTTCATGTGGTACTTCTCAGCCTGTGGAATTGTGAGCAAAATATTTCTGATGTTTCTAACTTACATAAAGCACTTCTGCTACTGCAGCAGGAATGGACTCATACAACGCTGAGCCTGCAGTCTTCAGCTGTGTCTGTGACTTAGAGTAATGTTTTTCCCCCATACTAGTGTTCAGTTCCCAGCTCTAGAGATTCTGATTTGAAAAGCACTGGGTGAGGACATTTTTTGAAAACCTCTTGTACAATTCTAATGTTCAGCTAAGCATGAGAATTAGGGGCACTGGCCTTTTTATATGGAGAATGTGACTCCTCACATAAGAACACTGAGAAACCATAAAGAGTAAAATTTGAAAATCCCTATCAGTTGTTTTTCTGGATCTTCCCTTTCCCCCTGACAGCCTGCGGCCTTTGTGTCCCCTGGAATTCAGCTTCCCACATTCCATTATAAAAATTTCTTGAGCCAGACTCATGCTTTGCTGTTCTGTACAAATTTGGGATGGATGAAGCTCAGTCATTGATCTTTGTTACATCAGTAGGCAGTATCGTTTACTCCATGCTCAACAACCAATTCCAGGACAGCAGACCCAGGCTGCAATGACCTTCTCACAGATAAAATCAGCTCCACATTCTAGATTGTCCATTACTTACTTAAGAAGTATCTGAAGCCGGACGTGGTGGCTCACACCTGTAATCCCAGCACTGGGAGGCTGAGGCAGGAGGATTGGTGCGAGTTCGAGACCAGCCTGGGCTACAAAAGTGAGCTCAGGACCAGCCTCAACTGCATAGCGAGACCCTGTCTCAAAAAGACAAAAAAAAAAAAAAAAAAAAAAAGAAGTATCTGAAAACATCACTCGACATTCTAAGAATTTTACTACTGGAATATCTAGCTAAATCAAATTCATGTGATTTTTATGACACTAGGTAATGGCTCAAGACGATGACAGAAGTGGCCAGTAGGATGTCATTCTGCTGAGATCAGTTCATTTCTTTCCAAACCGTATATGTATTTCCCCTCACAATGAAATTGCATTGCCATCTGCCTCAGAGGCTAAATAAATGAAAGTCTGCTCATTAAAAAGAAAAAAATTATGCATGAGAAAGAGAAAATGTGAAATAGCCTGTTATTATAATAATCACCTTGGTAAAAATGTATTATTTCACCATAACAATGAGCTCTTCTGAGCTTGTCATTATTGCATTACTCTTCTGGTAGAAGGAAAAACTCAAAACTATGATTTTCTTTTCCAATGTACTCATCAAAACAAAACATCAATTTAATAAATTTCCTAATGATTATCAAGTTTTAACTTTTTTTGTTTTTTTTTAATTCTTGCCCATTAAAGCCCAAAGTATAAAGGCTCTTTCATGTCATATTTATGCTAGCTGAATATCTAAAATGATTTTGAGCACAAAATCACTCAGTATATATCGTTCTATAATTGTAGAAGTCAATAGTGATTAAAGGCTTCTTTTAAAAAGTCAGATTACCTAGATCTAAATCCTAACTCTACCATTTACAGTGTGGTCTTGGGCACTTATTTTATGCCCTGTGACTCAGTTTCCTGTTAAGAAAAAAGGTGACAATCATAGCAATAACTTCAGAATCACCTCAGAGGACTGAAAAATCAAATGAATAGAATCTTAACATAGTCTCACACACACAAGACGTATTCGATGAGTGAGTCTATTTTCACTTGCAAATCGGCAATTTTTCTGCTAAGTTACAGACTTGCATTTTTAGCTATCTTCTAGATACTTCCATCTAAAATTCTTCAGGCCACTCTAAAACCTATACTCTTCCTCTACTCCTTCACCAAACACAGGCACCTCTCCACTAAAATCAAATCCAGTATTTAGGGTGAATTATTAAGCTCTCAAATCCCTGTGCAAGAAGTATTATGGCAATTACATTTTGAATTATCATTATTTTATTCTCCAGAGCCAGTTTACTGTTAAACAGAAATATTTTAAAGAATTGTTGAAATTACTCCATCCTTATTGTCTGCCTTTTGACCTTTCTAATATTCAGAAGACTGACTTTAATGGTTTCTTAAAGGCAGGAGGCCTAACTTGTCACTGAACCTTGAGTAACAAAATTTGAAGTTTCTGCATTTACACCTACAGATTCCCTTGGGTGTCTCATACTGCCCACATAAATTATTATTTAGTTTAAAGACATGAAACCAACTGGAAAAGGACTGCAGTCCTTTCATTTTAAATTTTATTAAGTATATGCTTGCAGTATACAATGACGGCATTCATTATGGACAGCTGGTAGGTGGCCATATCTTAAGTTTTTACATCCCCTTTTCACCACTCCTCCCCTCCTCTCTCTATAACCTATATTTACCCTTCTACAAATCCTTTCATTTTGTTAAAAAAAAATTTTTTTAAATGGTTTTCAAATTCCTAAAATGGCTCTTTCTCTTAAGTATATGTTTGCAGTACCTGCAGCTTATACTCATATTTGGGAACGAGTCTACGTACATAATACAACTTGTTTCTTTGTTCAGCTCCCTTCCCTCTTTTCTCCCCCCCCCCTTCTAAATCCCCTTAGTCTTGGCTCATGCTTATGACATATAACGTTTTCACACATCAAAGTTATTAAATTATGAACATGAGGCATATGTTGCTAGTATAGGCCCGTATTTATAGGTTAAAAAGACTCTTTAGAAAGGGACTCAGTAACATTTACTCAGAGAAATGCCAGTTTTTCTCTCATGAGGATTACTAGTCAGGAAACATTACTCTTGTAGAATGCAATGGTCATAATACATTCTCAAAAATTTGAACTCAGTTGAACATCACGAAACAGAAAACCTTCAAAAGATAGAAAATCTTTAGTTTTATAAAAGTAAATCATATCTAATGAAACAGAGGTCCAGGCTCCCAGTGCACTATCTCTGGGTTTTAGATGAGCCTTACCAAAGACATATCTTTGAAGGAAATCAAAGAAGTGAAGTAGGGGGTGTTGTCTCCCCATGCCTCAGGTCATATTCTTGCTCCAGTGATGAGCACAAAACATAGGAAGATGCCCAGGAAGAGTGCAACAAAAGTTATAATCTGGTGCAAACACAGCAGCACAAGAGTAAAGCCATTAAATTCAAAATCTTCCAAACTTTAATAAAACTATATTACTTCTTTAATGAAAACAATTTAATGACTTACAAACATGGGCTATTATACCATCATGCCTAGAGGAATTTTGGAAAGATTTTGTAGAGGTGGCTTTCAAAAGAATCCTTCAACAGTAAGACAAGTAAGAAAAGAGAGTAACACGGCAGGCTAAGGAGAAAGGTTGAGGAAAGGCAAGCTACAGTGCCAACAGAAAGCCGCCGTTCTGGTTAGCAGAGAACTGGGTAGCCGGAATTGGGAAGAGGTAGGGCAGTTACATAGCAGATGGGACTACGAATGTGATATGGGGCCAGAATGCTCACAGTTGCGTTGCTGGTGCCAAGTCATCCTTTTATAGCCTGGGAGAGAAATCAGGGAACGGCTCAAACCGAACCATTGGAGAAGAGGGTGCCAATTTAGATTTGTGTTTCAGAAGGCAAACTCAGCAAGTGCTGTGGAGAGTGGACAGGTGGCTGGGGGTTCCCAAGACGGACTCACTGTAGAAAAGGCCATAGGGAAGAAGGAAAACAATATTGCAGACACTTCCATAAGTGGAATTTATATAACTTCCAAAGTAACGATAGTAAGTGATGCCCAAGAAGAACAAGCGCAAGAAACCAGGGAAAAGAATCATGACGCATGTCTGAAAATCCTGCAGTGTTCTGAATGGACAAGAAGGAAAAGCCACTTCAGGGTCTCAAGTCAGCTCTGGTCACTCACGGGAAGGGGATACCTAAAGTCTCTAGCAACGCTAACATCAATCTCCAGCCAAACATCCCAGTAAACTGATACTCACCCGACCTGGGCAAGTGGGGGTTACCTATATGGACGTGTTCTTCATGTTTTTTCACCTTGGTGTAGCATTAGGCGTCTTTGAACAATTAATGCATAAAAAGCACAGCAATTCTTCAATTAGTATTTGGATAACTCATGAAACTCTCATGTCCTTAAGCATGTGTGTTCCCTGTCCTCCTTACATATCTATGTATTACAGAACAAATGGTTTCTAATGCATTGTTATGGGCCTACCCTTTTGTTTATAAATGTAAGATTTAAAAACAAATCATAAAATTTGTTGATTTTTTGTTATTTTCAGGTTTGGCATTTTCGTATTTAAAAAGATCATTATTACAAATGTTAAAAATGATAAAGCCTCAGAATCTTAGGCTAAGCCCTTTAATCCATCATAAATATATTTTGGTATAAATAAGTTTCTGAAATATTTTCCAAATTGCTAATAATTTTTCAACACCATTTATTACATTATCTGTCCCCTCTGCATTGAATTCTAAAGCATATATTTTGAACTATTACATTATTTCTGATACTAATGTTTTTTTCTGAGCCATCTTATTTATCAATTTACCAGCTAAGTGATCATTTTTCTGAAGCAGATTATAACATCTTTGAGAAAAGAGGTTATGCTTCATTGATGTTTATATTTCCCATAACCCTATCATTTCATGCATAGTAAATGCCATAAATAAATATATATATATATATATGTATACATATATACATATATGTTCGTATTACACAAATGGTTAAATTGAATATCCTGTGCCTAATTTACAAAGAATTTCCTTGTTATGTCAAAAGGTCACATTCTTCAAGGTGAAAGATGAAGTAATTTTGAAATTAGAGAAAGGATTGAGACTGGCAGTATTCCAAGTATAAAAACTCCATGTGAATTTGATTAGAATGATGTAAATTCTGGGGTGACCTCACTCTCCAGAGGCCATGTGACCATGAGAAAGTGCAGAGCGGGAGCTCTTCATCGTGGGTTCACTGTGAGCGACTGAGGTTCCAAAAGCCTTCCAAACTGGATGATGAAGTGCAAATCAGTACACGGACCACAGTGGCTCAACAGATGGACCATGCCAATGCTGAAATGTTGTCCATGTAATGTCTCCTGATACCTCAGTTTGGGAGAATAGGCTGTGATTTCTTAAAGCTACTATACATTTAAAGAAAGTCATAAATATCTGTGTCAAAATTGTGTAACTGCCTATATCACATTGTATGGAAAGTTATTAGAATATCAATGATGGTCAGAAAATATCACTTACAAGCTAAGTCAAAGGTATTTGATACTCAGAAAGCCAGTGATGATAAGCCCAGTATCTATGTTATAGAATAATAGTATCACAAAGCTTTTCTGCTGGAGGGTTGAGAATG
>PVJA010011918.1:0-32288 GCA_004027025.1 Myocastor coypus
CGGAGCTGCGAGCCCAGGTCTGTGCTGGTCACAGAGCGGCGCGGCCATCGCCACAGTCAGGTTTGCTGTCCTTACGACAAGCCCCAGCCCAGAGCTGTCATCCTGGGGCCGAAGCCAGACCCTTCAGCCTGTGGCCGCCGCTAAGCTGCCTTCTGGCCCCAGGGGTTTCCTGTCTCTGGCACTTCCTGTAGGAGGAGTCGCATGGCACCGGCCCGGGCACTTGGCTTGCTCAGCTGCACCACAGTAGGGTTTGCGGTGCCCATCCGTGTGCGCCTTTGAGCTCTTTGCTCCTCTTCCTGGCAGAGCAATGTTTCACAGGGTGGGCGGGGCCTATCTGCTTACCCTGTGACATCCAGTGGTCACACCGTGTGGCTGCCACTTCCTGCTGTCGCATGACCCAGGGTGTGTGGTTCTTCCTTGTGTGTGGGTTCTTCCATGGACATTTGTTTCTACCTCCGTCCACCTCTACCCATGTGCAGGTGGTTGGTCCTTCTGGGCTCTCTGTGCTGAGTTTCTTTTTTCTTTTAACACCTATTTATTCATTTATTTATAGCGGGCTCAGCCCACCCCTGGGGGTGGGGCTGACAGCATATGGTGCCGGGGATGGAACTGCAGTCCCTGCAGCTGCCTAAGCTTGCCTGAGTAGGTGCTTTAGACCGCTGAACCATCTTTTTTTTTTTTTTTTTGACCGCTGAACCATCTTGCCAGCCTTTTTTTTTTCTTCTTCTTTTTTTTTTTTTTTTTTGGTGGGACTGGGGTTCGAACTCACGACCTTGCACTTTTGCACTTGCCAGGCAGGCACTTGTGCCACAGAGCTATCTCCCCACCACCCTGTACTGAGGTTTTCAGGAGCTGTCACATTGTCACATGTCCAAGGTGGTTGTGTCACCTCGTGCGGAGGATCACCTGAGCAGCTATTCTTTTTTTTTTTTTTTTTTTTTTTTTTTGTCTTTTTGAGACAGGGTCTGGCTATGCAGTTCAGGCTGGCCTTGAGCTCACTTTTGTAGCCCAGGCTGGTCTCGGATTCGCACTGATCCTCCTGCCTCAGCCTCCCGAGTGCTGGGATTACAGGCGTGTGCCACCACGCCCGGCTGCAGCTATTCTTAAAAGAAGAGTGATTGTCTCCATTTTGGCAAAGCAGCAGATCCCCGACAGCATAATACAAATTACTTCCTCTGCATATGGCAGAGGTAAATGTAGACCACCTACCTAGCTCGGCTCACAGGACTCACCTACTTCCCACAATTCTCAGTCATTCCTCCTCAAGCCACTCCCCCTCGACTGCATAAAACCTGAGTATGTCCCTAGGTCGCTGTCTTTGTTCTAGAAAGCCATCTTTGTGGATGGACTTAGAGCCCCTTGGCTCCCCAGTAATTATAAATATGTTTTAGTGCCTTTATTTTCGCCATGGGTTGCACTGGAAGTAGTAGATTAGAAGTGACTTGGTGAGATTCCAATAACATATCTTCGGGATTGCCAATATTGACTTCTGGGACCGAGATGAGGACTTGGAAGGGACTCCTATGACCTTGTACTCCCTGGGGCTGCCGGGGTGCCAGGGCTCTGCTTTTTCTGCTCTTGTTTTCTGGTTCCTTTAGTAGCTGTGGAGGCTGTAGCTCGCCCTAGGAACACCCTCCTGGTCCTGGCCATCATTCACCATGCGGCACCTGCCCCCAAGCAATGGAGCAGACCCACCCAGCCCCTGGGCGTCCCTGGCTCCCTCTGCCTTGGACTGGGTTCCCAGCAGAGGGGGCTTTGTGTGCGGGCAGTGGAGTAAGCGGGGACACGGGGGAAGGCGAGAAGGCAGCCGCAGAGGGTGCCGTCCCAGTTGGAGCTGGGCAGCTCTGTGGGAAATGTGTGCCGTTAGTCCCATGGAGCAGACAGAGGGCTCCCTCACTCCTGTCCCCACCCTGTGCACTACAGGTAGGATGGCTGCAGCAGGTCGCAGAGGGAGGGGCCAGTGCCTGTGCTAAGGGGAAGAAAGACCTCTGCGGCTGAGGAAGGAGACCCCAGGGCTGACAGGGTCCCAAGTTCCCTGGCGTCTGGGGTGGTCCAGACCCAGCTCCGGCAGTGCGTGACGGGATCTGCACGGAAGCTTGACCACCACTGGCCCTTGGTGGAGCCACTGTGGGCTCCGCTTTCCTTTCCCCTTTGCGGGCTGCAGCAGCCAGGCCACTGGCACCTAGCAGGGAAAGGTCCAGGAGAGTGGCCGCTGCTGAGATGCCCAGCTGACTGATTCCTGCACTCAGGGCTTCAGATTTCTCCTGTAGAAAACATGAGCCACGTGCAAGCCACCACCAGACACTGTTCCCTTGCAGACGTCTCTCTCTCTCTCTCTCTCTCTCTCTCTCTTTTAATACTGGGAATCAAACTCAGGCCCTTATGCTTGCCAGCCAAGTGCTTATGCTGCTGAGCTATAACCCCCAACCCCATCACCTGGATTTTTAGTGTGCCCCAGGCTTATGGGAGCTGGAAAGGATAGGAGCACCCTCACGCATAATGCAGAAAGCTGCTGGAGGAAGCTCTGAGCAGCCGGGCTGTGGAACACTCCAGCCCTGCCAAGATCACGGTCGAGAGCACCCAGGCCAGGCTGAGGAGGACGTCTCTCCACCGGGTCTGGCTATGGCCCTCTCTGCAGGTGACTGCTGGGCTGGAACCTACTGGCCCTGGTGTCCTGCGGGGCTACATGAAGTGCTGGAGCTGCCCAGGCTCAGCAGTCAGGGCTCCCAGCTGTGTGGGAACGGGCTCTTCCTGGAGGGAAGAGAAGGCACCTGCTGCCCGCAGCTCACCCTCCTCCGTCCCCTTGTGATCCACAGAGATGGGATGCAGAGGTCCCCACCCACCCTGCTGCACTCAAGCGGAAACCCTGAAGGTTGCATGCTAATCAAGCCCTGGGCTGCCCAGGAGAAGTACAGTGTGCGGAGGCCATGAGGTCATAGACAGAGTCCAGCTGCCAGTTCTTGGGGGCCACAGCAGCATGGGGCAGCCCCTCTAGCAGCAGGTGTCCTCTGTGGGCTGGACAGACTATGCTGATGAGGGGCCAGTCAGTGCCCTTCTCCTCCGCCTCCTCCTTCTTCCTCCTCCTGGTCCAGCAGAAAGTGGCACCGGCTTCACTCGGCACAGCTCTCTACTCAGATATGGCTGACAGATTAAGAACCCTGTGTGTACCAGTCGCCACTACAGAGAAACCGCATGCACTGTGCAGTCAGCAGGACCCTGGCCTCCTGCCTTTCCTGGCGGCTCCCACACAGCCTGGTGCCCCGCCTCTGTCCCCTGCTTTGCTCTGCTCTGTTCTGCTTTGCCCTCTTCCTCTCACGCATGGGTTTCCCCCTGCTGCCCAGAGCCTGGCAAGGCTGATCTCAACGAGGCACAGGACAGCATCTTTCCAAGCTCAGGGGACCTCTGATGGCCCTGCAGCCACCCCAGCCCCTGGCAGAGGGATCAGAGGAACTGCCAGCTCCCGAGGTCCGCAGGACCCTCTGCTCCCTCCCTCCCTCTCTCCCTCCCTCCCTCCCTCCCTCCCTGTTTCCACTCTGCCACACTGATCAGTGTCCCCGAGGGCTGCAGACCTGTCGCCCCTGGCTGGCTTAGGAGGCTCTGTGGGATGCCAGGGCGTCCCCACCCCGAGACTCCCCACAGGGACAGTGTGATTTATGGTCCCTTCCAGGAATTACTGCTGCTAATGGGCAGAGCCAACTTGAGCTTCCCTGGGGGAGGGCAAAATCAATTAATGGGGAATCTATGTGGCCAGGCGGGCCCAGGGCCTGACATCCGGAGGTGATAAGGGGCTTTCTGAGGCTGAACTAATAGGGAGATTGGAGGAAAAAGAAGAAAACCGAACCTGAGATCAATGCGGTGCCTGAGGGGCAGAGAAGGCAGAGTAAACAGATCAGCGGGGCCTCCTTCCGCCTGGAGGAGCAGAGACCCGGAAAGGGCAGGCCAGGCCTCAAGCGGACAGAGCGGTCGCTCGCTCGCCGTGGCTCAGAGGCGCAGAGACCCTGGCCCAGCCGGAATCCAGGGGCGAACGAGGCCCGCCTGGCCCAGGAGCGCTGTGTCAGGGGAAGGGCCCCGCCTAGAGCCCTCTGTCCTCACGGCTGGCCTGGGCACAGCCCCAGTGCTGAAGCAGCGTGTCCTGGGCAGAGCGTGGGGGACCCTGGGGATCCCCGCAGTGATGGTGTCCAGTGGAGATGGGGTGGCCCGGCCTGTAAGGTCTTTATCACCCTCCTGAGCAGAGGGCATGAACTCAGAGGAGGCCTGGCCTGCTCTGAGCAGCTGTGAGGGCCTGGGAGTTGAGGGCCCATTGGGGTGAGGGGAACCTGCCAATCATACGCGGCTGGCTCTGTGTGTGTGCGTGCACGCGGGTGGGTTTCGGGGAAAAGCAGCAGCTTCCTTGCTCTCACGAGTCTGCGGCACAGCTAAGAGGGACCTGGTTAAATGGGGGCTGTTCCCCTTTTGCCCAGCCTTGGAGCTAGATTTCGAGAGAGCCATGCTCCGCCTGTGAACCGCATGCCTCTGAGGGCGGATCCTCAGAGCAGATCTGGACATGTGAGGTGCGTTCAGCTGGGCAGAGGCCCCAGGAAGTGGGCAGGGGGTGAGGGAGGGGCAGATGACCCCGTGGGCAGCGGAGTGCGACCCCGTGGGACGCTGTTGCTGCTTCCATCCGTTCTCACCTCCTCTCCTGCCTTCATGGCTACCCCAGGAGGCTGCCTCCCGGCCTCGTGGGGCCGCACCACGCATCTATCAATGCAGCCTGGACCCAGGAGGTATCGTCTAGGCGGGGCATCCATGGTCACTGGACCTGGCCAGCTCCCGAGGGCTGAGGGCACCAGTGTGTGCCAGAGACACAGGCACTGCTTCATGAGGGGCTCTGGAACACCACTGTCAGGATCCCTAAGTGTACGTACGTGCGTGTGTGCGTGCATGCGTGCGTGCATGTGTGTGTATGCATGCATTTCGGGAGTCTCTGTTACAGTGTGAGACTGTGGTGGCTCAGGATGAAGACTGCTTGGAGATGGGATTTGGCCTGAGCACTGAGAGGCCAGAGGGGTATCTCGACTGAGAGCATCAGGGTTAGGGAAACCCAGAAGTAGCCTCAAAGCGGAGAACCTTGTGGCTTTTATTTAGAACGTAAGTGTAAGGGTGGGGGGAAGGTTTATTTGTTTGTTTGTTTGTTTGTTTTTTGCTGGCTCAGGCTGCCTTAAGGCAGGTCTGCGGATCAAACCACCTTCCCCTGTACCTGACCAGACAGTTGGTGCAGGTGCTTAAACCACTGAGCTAACCTGCAAGACCCCAAAAGTTGAGAAGGATTTTGTTTTGTTTCAAAAAGAAGAGAGGAAGAGGAGGAGGAAGGGGAAGAGGAAGGAGGAGGAGGAAGAGAAGAAGAAGAAAAAGAAGGAGAAGGAGAAGCGTTTAGACAAGGCGCTGTCTCCAAGCAAAACACTTTATTGTGCAGAGGGGAAAGGCAACAGCCGGACACAGCGTGCTCGCTACTCTGAACTTCTTTCGCTCTTCAGAGACCTTGGGTACTCCTGCCCAGCAGTTTAACATCTCATACCTCAGCCAGGTCCTCTGCAAGCCTCCAGAATCAGGCTGCCAGGCTCTGACTGTCCTCCCTGGTTGACACTCTTCCCCAAGCGTCTGCCGTGTACCATATGAGTGAGAGGTACAGGTTCCCCCTGTACCAGGGAATGCGATCTGAGCCAGGGAATCCAGGGAATGACACTGGCCAGAGACACCTGTGTGACCCTAGTTCTGCTACTTCTAACTGAGGGGCTGGGGCCCGGCGGGATGGCTCAGTGGTCTAAAGCCCCTGCTTGGGAAAGCTTGGACAACTTCAGGGACCGCGGTTCGATGCCCGGCCCCACATGCTGCGCCAGCCCTGCCCTCAGGGTGGGCTGAGCCGGCCATAAAAATGAGTGAATAAACAAATAAAGATTCTGAAACAAGAAAAGTAAAATAAATAAATATAAAAAAAAAATAAACTGAGGGGCTATATATTCAGCACAGACTCTGTGCTGGCGAGACACTAGTGACCAAGACAAGTGGGTCTTGTTGTCACACACGTTCAGTCTTATGGGGATGGCCACATCACAAAAACAACAAGAGGGGCTGTGCATGGCGGCGCACACCTAGAATCCCAGCGCCGTGGAAGCTGAAACAGGAGGATCATCCCAAGTTTGAGGCCAGGCTGCGCTATAAAGTGAAGCCAGCCTAAACTACATGGCAAGATTATGTCTCAAAAAACCAAACCAAGGGCCAGGGCCATAGTTCAACAGCATTAATGCCTGCCTGGCAAGTGCAAGGTCCTGAGCCTAATCCCTGGTACCTAAAACAAAACAAAAAACCCCAAAACAAAAAGCACAGCAGAGCTGGGCATGGTGGGGCATGCCTGTAAGAGTCTGAGGCAGGAGGATCGGTGTGAGTTCGAGACCAGCCTGGGCTACAAAAAAGTGAGCTCAAGGTGAGCCTGAACTGCATAGTGAGACCCTGTCTCAAAAGACAAAAAAAAAAAACAAAAAAAACAGTGACAAGAGGACAAGAGTACATATAGTACAGAATTTCAAAATAAGAAAAATTTAATAATGGTTGCATTACATATTTTCATCATCAAATCAGTATAGATCAACAGACATAGGTATGTAAGACTGATCAATTAAACATTAACACTTTCAATAAACTTTAATTTTTTTAACTCTTCCAATTGCATTTTGTATTTAAGTCATTCTTCTAAAAAAAAAAAAAAAATTATGGGGGTTGAGACTGCAGAAAACGCAAGGTCCTGAGATTGATTCCTGGTGCCGCCCAAAATTCATTTATTTATCTATTTCTTCTTTTGACTCCTTAAACTAGGGAGACTATACAATATTTGCATATGTAGGTCTGATTTATTTCACTTATGAGTATACGTTCAAGACACATCCATTTATATATGAAGTGAGAAGCTGCATTTTATGTGGACAAATTTTTGTTATTTTCATAGTCCAGTGCTATGATCAATAATCTTGCTCCCTAAATAATTGTATGTAAATTGCCCTGTCTTTTTCCACTTGATTGAGGATGGCTTTTTTTTTTTAAGTTCTTGGGATCGAACTCAGGATCTTGCAATTGCTAGACAGGTGCTTATGCCACTGAGCTATCTCCACAGCCCTGCTTTTTTTTTTTTTTTTTAAGCATTAAGGATGGCTTTATTTTTTTCTTTTTTCACTTGATTTTCAAGCAAAACCATACCCACAAAGATGTAACTTTTGATGTACCATACATTTCTGCATCATGGTAATTCAAGGCAGTTATTGTCTTTTAAAAATTTATTTATTCATTCATTCATTTTTTTAAAATTTTTTGGTACAGGGCCTTGCTACGCAGTTCAGACTCGCAGTGGCTTTCCTATCTCAGCCTCCCCAGCACTGGGAATTTTTTTACAGTCATGCACCACCATGTCTAGTTTCAGTGGCCTGCACTGCACACCTGGGGTTCTGGGACCGGCGCAGCATGTGGTACCAGAGATCAAAGCCGAGTCCTTGTGCTCACCGGATCACCAAACTATCTTCCCAGTCTACTTATTGATTGATTGATCAGTTGATTGATTGATTGTCTTTTTGAGACAAGGTTTCACTATGCAGTTCATACTGGCCTTGAACTCACTTCAGTTATCAGGCTGAAGTAGCTACCAGGCTGGTCTTGAACAGGAAACAATCTTCCTGCCTCAGCCTCCTGAGTACTGAGATTACAGTTGTGCACCACCATGCCCAGCTCAGGTAATTCAATTTATTTTTTAACAATTATTTTATTATGGCCAGCTCAACCTGCCCTGGGGGGTGGGGGTAGCACAGCATGTGGCGCTGGGGATTGAACCAAAGTCCCTATGGTTGCCTAAGTTTTCCTAAGCAGGCGCTTTAGACAACTGAGCCATCTCGCCGGCCCCAGGTAATTCAATTTAAATACATGCATCACCATTTGGTAGTTTAAAATATGTTCATCTTAGCCGGGCGTGGTGGCTCACGCCTGTAATCCCAGCACTCGGGAGGCTGAGGCAGGAGGATTGGTGCGAGTTCGAGACCAGCCTGGGCTACAAAAGTGAGCTCAGGACCAGCCTGAACTGCATAGCGAGACCCTGTCTCAAAAAGACAAAAAAAAAAAAAAAAATATATGTTCATCTAGCTGGTCACCTTGTGAATAGCCTTCAAGAAACCTTTTGAAGGCAAGGTATCTATTTTGAAGGCAAAGCCAAACATTTACTTGGAAGGAATGAAGCAAACCAAAGTGGCTTGAGCATCGTGTCTGTCTGTGCCTTCTGGCACTATTAACGTCTGCTCAGGGGTAGTCACAGGCCTGGGCTACCACCTTGCACACTCCTGGATTGGCTGGACTAAGTACCATGCCAGGCCTCTAAAGGCTTGGTCATGCACCGCCCTCTTCTGGCAAAAAGAAGAATTACTTTGTGGGAGAAGGGTTTGCTGGTTGGTGTCAGATTTTAATTTGCATTTAATGCATTCAACGCTCAACTTGTCTTACTATGGACCTCAGGGAAAGCAGCAACGACTGCCCCCTAAGCTGTTTAGGTTATCTTCAAAGAGTATGTAGTCACATGATTCAAAATCCAAAGATGCATAGGCATCTACTGTAAAAAGCAAGCTTCCCCTCTTCCGCCTTCCGCTGGCACCACGGGGTTGGGGTGCAAGACTTGAACACCCAGGTTTTGAGGCACATTTAAGACCCAAAGCGCAGCACCCGAGCGAGCACGGACTCCATAGCTAAGGTTGCTTTTCCCAGGTCTTGTTAATGGTACAGATGCACAGCGGAGACCCTGTGGTGTAACGCAGCACTCCTGCTGCCTGGCACAGGCAGCCAACAGCGCTTAAGGGGAGAGTAGAAGTGGAGCAGCGGGGAATGGGATGGGACCGGTTGGAAACACGTAAGGCCCGAGGCCAGGAAGGGCACTACGGACGCCAGCCTGGGGAGCTCAGCGAGACCCTGTCTCAAAACAGAAGCGCTGGGGGGGTTGCTCACAGGTAGTGTCCCTGGGTCCTGTTCTAGAGCCACAAAAAGAATTTTTTAAAAAAAATAAAAACTGAGTCCCGGGAGATAGCTCCGTGGCACAAGTGCCTGCCTGGCAAGTGCAAGGTCGTGAGTTCGAACCCCAGTCCTGCAAAAAAAACTAGCCGGGCATGGTGGCGCACAACTAACCCCAGCACTAGGGAGGCTGAGGCAGGAGGATCAGTGCAATTTTGAGGCCAGCCTGGGCTACATTAGTGAGCTCAAGGCCAGTCTCAACTGCATAGTGAGACCCTGTCTCAAAAAGACAAAAAATAAAATAAAATAAAATAAAAATAAAACCTATTTTGTAGATTTATATCCACTAACCTAAACAATTAATTTGAAGGTAACATTATACATTACAACAACCATTGTCAAATTCCTATTTTTAAAAAATTTTTTTTTCTTGTTTCAGAACTTTCGTTTGTTTATTTATTTTTATGGCCAGCTCAGCCTGCCCTGAGGGCAGGGCTGGCGCAGCATGTGGTGCTGGGGATCGAACCGCGGTCCCTTCAGCCACCTGCAAGTGCTTTAGACCACTGAGCCATCCTGCCAGGCCCTCCTATTTCTTTATTTAATTGAATTTTATATTATTTCTATTTTTTAAACCATTTTGTACTCTTTAAAAAATAAAAAAATTTAAAAACTGATGTAATCACCAGGACTCATTTCAAAAAAATCAGGGAGCTGGGGAGATAGCTTAGCAGTCTAAGCACCTGTCCGACAAGCACAAGGACCAGGGTTCGATCTCCAGTACCATATGTCATGCTGGCCCTGGAGCCCTAGATGCACCGTGCAGGCTACCAAAACTGGGCATGGTGACACACAGTTGTAATCCCAGCACTAGGGAGGCTGAGACAGGAGGATCACTACAAGTCTGAGCTGCATAGCGAGACCCTACACCTAATAAATAAATACGTAAATAAAAGATTTTTTAAAAAAAATTTAGGGGCTGGGGAGATAGCTCTGTGGCACAAGTGCCTGCCTGGCAAGTGCAAGGTTGTGAGTTTGAACCCCGGTCCCCCACACACACACACACACAAAAAAAAAAAAAAAAAAAAAAATTAAAAATCAGAAGCTGACTGGAAACTACTGTGAGAAACCGGCCAACATCCCATGAAATGGAGAGAAGCAGAAGGCTCTCCCCCTAGCATCAGGAACAGGTCAGGGTGTCTGATGTCACCACTCATGTTCAGGATAATTCTCAAAACATTAGCCAGTGCCATTAGGGAAAAGAGAAGAAAGGGAGGTGGACAGGGAAGAAAGAAGTTAAATTATCATTATTTGAAGAGGACACAGTTCTCTACATAGAAGACCCCAGAAACTCCTCCAAAGGACCCCTAGAATGAATAGCCGAATTCAGTAGCACAGTGGGATATAAAGTGTATACTTGATGGCCTTCCTGTACACCAGCCCGCCCAATGGATAGAGTCCCTCTGCTCTTCTGGCACTTTACAAGAGCTGTGGGCTTGCCTGCTGGGCCGGCCCACTGTCTCTGACTGGAGCTGCCACCCCTCTCAGGGCAAAGCCGCATCTGTGGGGAGAGGCAGGTGGGCCTCCCCAGGAGCTGGGGGGAACCTTCCAGGTGGCCTTTCCGTTCTGTCCTGTGTTCCCATCTCTCCAGCTTCTGCATCATTTCCAGTCCTCCTGCCATCTTCCTCTCAGTCCTCAGAGATCCACTTCTCTCCTTCTGTGCCCTAAGTTATTCTCTTCCGTGCGTCTCAACTTCAGGTCCCAGAGAGGCTGCTCTTCGCTGCTGATTGCTTCTGCGCCATCTTTTATTATGTTTTCCCATGTGCATTAGAATTGAGTACAGACACATTGACACAGGAGGGTTGAGAACAGAGTGAAATTGCTGTTTTGAAACTAGAAAGTTCCGCTCCTAGGGGAGGATAAGACTAGAAGTGGCCTTCCAGGGAGAAAAGGGGGTAAAAAGAAGCACTTCGGAGGTGCAGTCAGGAAAGAGGGCTTCCCCGCTTGGCTCCTGGCTCACTCCCTATAAAAACTCAAGCAGCTCCTCTGGCTTCTCTGACTGAGAGGATGTGCACAGCCTGCTGCCGTGCGACTACCAGGACTTGTGATGGTCATCTGTGGTGGGATGAGAGAAAGCCGTCCAGACACAAAGCATTCTGGGAGCATCTCAGACTGCTACTAGGTGGTGAAGGACGGCAGGACTTTGGGGGAAGGCTTTGGGAGGAGAGGCCTCTGGGCACAGAGGGTGGAAGGTAGAGAGCAGGGCATGAGGCTTGGTCAGGTGAAGCCGGGACTGGTACTTTTCAGACCCTGAAGGAAGCAAAGCCAGAGATCCCAAGCCTTGAAGGGGAAAACCGAGTCTGCTGGGCTCAGCGCAGCTCTAGAACAGCGTGGACCACGACAGCATGGATCAGGAGTTCAGGAGAGGCACGGCCCAGTGTGCATCATCTTCTCTGGCTCCTGGATGGCCCCTATGGAGGCCGGCAGTCCCTCTGACTCATTGATCTTTGTTTCTGGGAACCTGACACTTCGGAGTTGGGAGCACTGTGCCCCGTTCTCGAGGATGAAGCGATGTCCTAAAGTCTGGGGAACTTGGGACCTCTTTACCTCGCAATGTGGAACAACCTAAACCCTAAAAATCTAGGCACACTCCTGGTGGTGTGGGCCTGGGGGTGCACATGTGTGGTGCAGCCCTCTGGGAAGCTGAGGCAGGAGGATTGCAATTCAGAGCCCAGCCTGGGCAACTTCATGCCTGAGTGAGACCCTGTGTAAAATAAAAAATGGGGGGGGTAATAAACGAAAATGAGAGACAAAGAAAGAAATGGACTAGGGTGTAGGTCAGTGCAAAGGTGTTGAGTTAAACCCTAGTACCATCAAAGAGAGAAAAGAAGAAAAAGAGAAAGGCATCACCCTGCAATACTAAACAAACACCCCACCGCTGACTCTTCTCCAAACCTGGACACTGCACTGTAATTGAGGCTATCTTGACCCTAAACTTCACATGCTCCATTTTTTAAAAAAATTAGGTTAAGATGATTCTGTATCATAGCCATGTCCAAAATGTTTCTGTGGGGGCTGGCAGGATAGCTCAGTGGATTAAAGCGCCTGCTTAGGCAGAGCGCAGCGGCTGAGGTTCAATCCCTGGCGTGCCGTGACAGCTCCCACCCCGGGACGTGCTGAGATGGTGATTGAGACTGGACACGGTGGTGTGCACCTGTGATCTCAGCACTTGGCCGGCCGAACACAGGAGAATCACTGTGAGTCCGATCTATGTAGTGAGACCCTGTACACCCTGTAGATTCTGTCCTAAGATTCATAAAAAAGTATTTCTGTGGGTTTTTGAGAATCGACAAAACAAAGACCATCTCGGTGATGCATTTTATACTGATTTTGCACAAGATCCTAGCTTGCTTGATAAAATTCTGAGTATTTTTGATTTTCTAGATTGTGTGACTATGAATTAAAGATCTTTAAAAAAAGATGAAGGTTTTTTAGGGCCAGCCAGATAGCTCAGTGTATTAAAGCGCCTGAAAGCAGGCTCAGGGGCCAGGGATCAATCCCCAGGCCTGTCATGCCAGCGCACCGTACCCCCCCATTCCCCCATCCCCCCCATCCTTCCCCACACACCCCCAATGCTGAGATGGTGATTGAGACTGGGCGTGGTGGTATGCACCTATAATCCCAGCTCTTGGGAGACTGTAAAAAGGTGGATCACTATGAGTCTCATCTAGTAGTGAGACCCTGAACACCCTGTAGACCCTTCACTAAAATTTAAAAAAAAAAAGAGTTAAAAAGCAAATAAATAATTAGGCAGTTCTCTTTTCCAACGTGGAAGCATCCCACAAGGTGAAGTGGAGTATTTTGGGAGGCTGTTTTTGAAAAACTTTGGGGAAAGGTATATTTGCTTGTGAAAAATATGAGTACCCTCTTGGGGTACCTGCTAACAGAAGAGGCTGATGGCTGAAGAGGCGGGAACCCAGCACGGGACCTGGAGGCAGGGCTTTTGTTGTCTGTTCTTTTATATTCTCTACCTTGTTCAAAGTACTACTTATTTTTTTTTAATTTTTATTTATTTATTTATTTTATTATTATTTTTTAATTTTATTCATTTATTTTTTTCTTGTTTCAGAACCTTTGTTTATTTATTCACTCATTTTTATGGCTGGCTCAGCCCCCCCCCCCCCCCCCCCCCCCCCCCCCCCCCCGGGCAGGGCTGGCACAGCATGTGGTGCCGGGGATCGAACCGCGGTCCCTGAAGCCACCCAAGCTTTCCCAAGCAGGGGCTTTAGACCACTGAGCCATCCCGCCAGGCCCTTTTATTTATTTTTATTTATTTATTTTTTTTTCTTGTTTCAGAACTTTTTGTTTGTTTATTTTTATGGCCGGCTCAGCCTGCCCTAAGGGCAGGGCTGGCGCAGCATGTGGTGCCGGGGATCGAACCGCGGTCCGTACAGCCGCCTAAGCTTTCCTAAGCAGGCGCTTTAGACCACTGAGCCATCCTGCCGGGCCCTAAGTACCACTTATTTAATAAACACAGCCAATGCACTTGCAAAGCCTTAGGTGAATCACTTTGTGAGGTTCCCTCGTCATGTGAAGAGCCGCTCCCTAACTGGCTTTGGTAATGGTTGACATTTGTGTACTGAGTTTTCCTAAAGCATGAAATGCCCGCATCTGCAGACCACACCCTGTGCCCTTAAATTCAAGGTCACTGTAAAACCAGCCAAGCCAGTGTGGTTTAAAAAAAAAGCTCCGGGGAGGGACAATAAGCTAAGGGGGACTCGATGGCCCCTGTATCTAAGTAGGTCGGAGAGGAGGGACTGCAGAGCTGGCACAGCCTCTTTCTTATCCTCTTTTCCTTTTGTTTGTCAGGGGTGGGGTGGGGTGCCAGGTCTTGCCGTGTAGCCCAGGCGGGCCTCAAACGCGTGCCCTCTTGCCCCAGCCTCTGAGGCCGAGATGACCGCTGGGCCCCACCACACCCTGCAGCCATCCACTTCGTAGACCCGAAAACTAGCACCCAAAGATCGCCTGCCACACAGAGGTTGTACCATTTTATGTAAAAGGGGGAGAAAAAGGAGTCTCTGTATCTATATTTGCTCTCGTTTGCATAAGGAGCTCTGAAACTCATAAGGCAGGGAGCCGGAAGGAGAGGAGAGGTAAGACACGGGCAGGTGGGAGACCCGTGGGAGTAAGGTTGCATTTTCAGTCTTTTACAAGCCTTGATCGGTTCTAGGAACAGCAGAAAAAATTTTGAAAGCTTTTTAAAAATCTCTTTTTAAAAAAAAAAAAAAAAATCTCTTTTTAGAGGCCGACCATGCTATTTAGGCGAGCTGCTACTCAGTTTCAAAGACGACATCCTAGGGCCCTGGGTTCAGAGATAAAACCTAGGGTGGATGTCACACCCCAAACCCCACTGCTCTGAGTGCTGGTGACGTGAGTTCGTCCACACTAAAGCTTCTTTGTGCCCACATTTGTTTGAGACGTGGGCCGCCAGCTGAGCTTTGGTCCTATTTTTGAGGACAGACAGATGTGTCCATACGGGGCCCTGTGCAAAGACACCACGGGGCTGGAAAGTCTGCAGATGGGTGTCAGGAAACCCGGTTCCAACTGAACTCTGCCATGTGACTACCTCAGTGACTCTGGGCAGCAGCTTAGGTCCTCTCCTACGGCTGGTTTTCCCCTTTTCAAGTTAAAGGATTTTATATCCTGGTCTCTAGTTTCCATCCAGTGATAGATACGCTTGGATACACAGAGTTTTAGCAAGGGAGAAAGAAAGGGGGATTTCTGAGATCGTTTTCCAGTCCAGGAAGTACTGATGCACAGCTGGGCTTCCTTTTGCTCCTTTGACCTGAAGACATACAGGACCTAGCAGGTGACCATGGGCGTGGTTCCCTTGTACCATATTTGGACCTATGCTTCTCAGAGCATATGTTTCGGGACATATTAATCAGTGCTCCTGAAAAACTTCTCAAATGAATTTAGAAAATCCTGTATAACAAATATTTCTAGCTGGGTATGGTGCCCCGGGCCTCTAATTCCAGAGGCTAAGAGAGAAGGATGGCAAAGCCAAGCCCAGGCTGGGCAATTTAGTATTTAGCAAAACTCTATCTCAAGATAACTTTTTTTTTTTTTTTTTTCTTAGGTGAGTCTGGGGAAAGTAGCTTGGTGTGAAGGCCCTGGCTTTAATCTCTAGTATCAGGGGAAAAAAACAAAACAAAACAAAAAAAAAAACTTATACTCAAAGCTATCTTTATTTTCTGTGTTGGCCTATCTAGAGGTCTGAAGCCAAGAAGCAATGTGACAGCTGTTTTTGCATTTAGTCTTTTCTCAATTTTGAGGTTTTCATGTTGTGGCCTAAGCACTAATGATACAGGCTGCAGCTTCCAACCTGCTGGATGTCAGAGGCACTGAGCTGATGTTTCCAAAAACTGAAGAATAATTCTAAGGAGCAACAGAGGTTAAAGGTAGCAAAGACTTATTGAGAGAGAGAGAGAGAGAGGGAGAGGGAGAGGGATAGGGAGAGGGGGAGGGGGAGGGAGAGGGAGAGAGATCCTGAGGGACAAGAGGGGACCAGAAAGCAAGTTACCAGAATCCACTTTTCCTTCTTCCTTCCTTCCTTTTTCCTCCCTCCCTCCCTCCCTCCCTTCCTCCTTTCTTTCTTTTCTTCCTTTCTTCCTCCCTCCTTCCCTCCCTCCTCCTTTCTTTCTTTCTTCCTCCCTCCTTCTCTCCCTCCTTCCTTCCTTCCTCTTTCCCTCTTTCCTTCCTTCTTTTTGTATTTGGTACAGGGTCTACAGGGTCTCACTCTGTAGCTTGGACTCATAGTGATCCATCTGAGTCCAGCCTCCTGAGATCTGGGATTGCAGGCCTGCCCCACCACGCCCAGTCTCAACTGCCTTCTCAGCGTGCCCCAGGGGCGGGCCTGCCTGACCGCTGCACTCTGCCTAAGCAGGCACTCTAGTCCGTTGAGCTATCTGGCTTGCCCTTCAGAGAGTCCACTTTTCAAAGGAAGTTTTATAAAGCAAAATCATGAGGTGGGTACAATGTGGGTCAAAACTATGATCAACCGATAAGATTACAAATATAGACACTTGAGTAATCTAGATCCAGTAGGAAAGCAATTCATGTAACAAGTGTGCACAGAAAGAATAAGGACCTTTTTACGATGGAATGATTGGGAGATCCTTGTCACCCCCCTGGGTGACCGCTATCTATTGAGACTTTATTGGGCCAGGTGATATCAATTATAGCATAATCTTCAATGCTTATTCTTCAGGAAGACGTGTAGGCCTGCTCACTGCGTCTTTATCCAGAGGCCCAGCCTTGGGCAGATGCGCCTCCAGCCACAGCTGCAACGTGCTCTCATCCTCCGCACCGACTCCCTCGGGGGTCTGGCCCGGCTGTCTATAGTGTTTCTACCTAACTTAGCTGTCTGTAGTAGGAGGATAAAAATGACGCATCAGACAGCTGGGAAGGGTGCTGATAAGCCCACTAATGCTTCCTGAAAGACAAGTGCTGCACATAAGTTCCCTTCCTGTCCAGGCATGGTCATGGCTCGTTACCATGGAGAAAACACTGCCCCTGCTCTCTAGGGCCCTGGGAAAGGCATGGCGAGCAGAAGGCAGCTGCACGGGTAGAGCGGGTGCCTGCTTTACGTTTTGTGCATCTTGGCATAATTCCCGGAATAGCTGTCTTAACGCGTTGGGAAAATATTTGCTAGAAATTAGGGTTGATAGTTAAAGGAGATCCAGCAAATTAAGTCGGAGAGGAACATTAAGGGGAGAGAGCCCCAGAGATGGTAGAGAGTTGGCGTGGGAGAATGAAGGGCATGATGTTATGGCACCATGTGGCCAGGCCCTGGGGTCCAGCTGTTGGGTCAAATACTAGCCCAGATGTTCCTGTGAAGGTAGACCTCAGGCGTGGCTGGTATTTAACATCGCTTGATTTGAAGTTTGGCACAGTGTCCTCCCAGAACGTTGCCAGGCCCGGCCCTATCAGTTCCAGACCTTAAAAGCAAAGACTGGGGTTTCCTGAGCCAGCAGGAATTCTACTTCAAGAAGACAACCTAAAAAAAAAATCCCTTCCCGAGCGTCCAGCCTGCTGGTTTATCGTGTGGATTTCAGATTTCCGGCTGCAACTTCCACCTTGCCCTACACATCTCAGACTTTCTCTTCCTCCAAATCACGTGAGCCAATTTCTTAAAATAAATCTTTCTATATATAATTGCCATACAATCATCTCCCCAATCCTCGGTGGCACTTTCTGCAGTGTCAGCTATCTCTAGGCAATAGTGGTCCCAGGTCACACTAAGTCAAAATAGTTTTTTTTTTTTTTTAGAATTTATTTATTTATTCTTGTTTCAGAACCTTTGTTTGTTTATTCACTCATTTTTATGGCTGGCTCAGCCCGCCCCGAGGGCAGGGCTGGTGCAGCATGTGGTGCCGGGGATCGAACTGCAGTCCCTGAAGCCGCCCAGGCTTTCCCAAGCACGGGCTTTAGACCACTGAGCCATCCCGCTGGGCCCCAATAGTTCGTATTTTGAAACAGACCATATTCATATACAGTTCATTATAGCTCTATTGCTCTTATTATACTGCTATAATCATTCTACTCAGTCATTGTTAATTTCCTACTGTGCCTGATTTATACAGTAAACTGCTATAGGTATCTATGTTTGTGTAGGAAAACATAGCATGTGGACTGCTCACCACTGCCCGAAGTTTTGTGTACCCACAGGGGATCTTGGAATGCATCCCTTGACGGCACAAGGGTCTCACCCTAAATGGCTCATTCATCCTGCTTCTCTGGAAAGTCCCAGTGCAGAGGGCCCTGGGAGAAGAGGACCCAAGATAGAAAAATTGGGAGGACTGCGAGTCCAGTCACAAGTTGAACTATAACCTCAAAAACTGTATGTTTTGGCATCTCTCTTTTGGCAGATAGATTGCCAGTAAGCCAATGATCTTATTTATTTATTTATTCATTCATTCATTTATTTATGTTATGGCCGGCTCAGCCTGCTCTGAGGGTGGCGCAGCTTGTGGTGCTAGGGAAGGAACCACAGTCCCTGCAGTTGCCTAAGCTTGCCTAAGGAGGCGCTGTAGACTGCTGAGCCATCTCGCTGACCCAATGATAGATATTTAAAGACAAAACTATGCAAGGACAAAAAATACTGAGGCACTTGTTAACTCAGGGTGATACAAAGAGAGGGGCTGGCTCCAGTGTGAGGCCTGCAAATACCATCTATTTAAGAGGGATAGCCAGGGTGAGAGAAGTTGTGTGGAACTGGCGGCCTGATTCTTGCTTTTGTTGGGGGGATTTAAAAAGACCTGAAAGGACAATTTCAGAAATAGCACTGTTAGTTGGAATCAAAGAGGAGAGCAGCAGAAGAGGCAATTAAAAATGCTAATAGCAGCTGTCTTGAGCTGCGCGGGTCTGGCGGGAGTGGGTGGGATGGGACTCTGACCCCACTGACTCAGGCTCGAGTCATCTCTTTAATGCCTGCGCATGTTTAACTGTGACAGAAACAACAACTATGTTAAAAGATTTTTTGGACCCAACATGGAAAATCTGGGAGGTTCAGAAAAGTAACAGCAGAGGGGCCAGGGAGATAGCTCAGTAGAATAAGTGCTTTCCTGGTAAGCACAAGGTCCTGAGTTCAAGGAGAAGGAGAAGGAGAAGGAGAAGGAGAAGGAGAAGGAGAAGGAGAAGGAGAAACTTTTGTTTGTTTATTTTTATGGCCGGCTCAGCCTGACCTGAGGGCAGGGCTGGCGCAGCATGTGGTGCCGGGGATCGAACTACGTTCCCTGCAGCTGCCTAAGCTTTCCTAAGCAGGCACTTTAGACCACTGAGCCACCCTGCCGGTCCCCAGACACTAATTTAATATGTGCTCATGATTTGTGTACTAAGAGAAAAACCACTGTACACCTTGTACAGGGATGAATTCATGAGACCAAACTGTCAGAGGTCAAGAATTTACAACATGGTGTTTTAGACATAAATGAACAAGAATAAACGGTATAATGCTGTAGCCATATATGGTACAATTCTCTGTCTTTTAAAATAAATTTTTATTAATTAAGTAATTTATTTATTTGATACAGAATCTCACTACACAGTTCAGACATGTAGTGATCCTCCTGTCTCAGGCTCCCCAGCGCTGGGATTACAGACATGTGCCACCACACCCAGTTCTGGGGCTGGCATGGCATGCAGTACTGGGGATTCAACCCTGGTCTTTGTGCTTGCCAGGCAGGTGCTTAGACTGCCAAGCTATCTCGCTAGCCCCATTTCTCTGACTTTAATGTGTATTAAGACGTAGTCTGAAGGTGCTGGGAGTGTAGTTAAGTGGTAGAGAACAATTTTAGAGTGCATGAGACTCTAAGTTCAATTCCTGCTCCTAAGAAAGTCAGGGAGGTTCCCCACCAAATGTCACTTGGTAGCTGTGTTAACGGGGCTCAAGCTAATGGAAGACTAGTGAGGGTCTCAGTTCCCTCAGTGTGAGGATTCAGGGTTGTGCAGACACCTAGGGGACACCCAAGAGTGAATGTCTCCTTAAGAGATGTACTCCCAAGTCTTGTGGGTGTCCCCTCAGTCTGGACCTTGGCAGAGTCCTTGGGCTGCTGGGTCACAGGCATGTTCCCCATCTTATTTTGTGTTTACATATGTATTGGTCAGAGTTTTACTTAGAAGAGCAGATTAAAAAAAAAAAAAAAAGAAGAGCAGATAGATACAACATAAGGAGTGGATATTGACACAAAAGATACAATCTATGGGGCCCGGCGGGATGGCTCAGTGGTCTAAAGTGCCTGCTTGGGAAAGCTTGGGCAGCTTCAGGGACAGCGGTTCGATCCCCGGCACCACATGCTGCTCCAGCCCTGCACTTGGGGTGGGTTGAGCCGGCCATAAAAAATGAGTGAATAAACAAACAAAGGCTCTGAAACAAGAAATAAATAAATAATTTTTTTTTTTTTTTTTTTTTTGGTGGGACCGGGGTTCAAACTCACAACCTTGCACTTGCCAGGCAGGCACTTGTGCCACGGAGCTATGTCCCCAGCCCCTAAATAAATAAATTTTAAAAAATTTTAAAAAAAGATACAATCTATAAGGAATTATAAGATTAGCTTACCGGTTCGATCCTGGCACCACATGCCGCACCAGCCCTACCCTCAGGGTGGGCTGAGCCAGCCATAAAAATGAGTGAATAAACAAACAAAGGTTCTGAAACAAGAAAAAAAAAAAAAAAAGATTGGCTTACAATAGTTAGCCACAGAGTCAGATGAGAAAGCATGCACAGGGTGTCTGCATGCTCCAGACTGAAGAATTCAATCCCGAGGTCTGGACTTCACTGTAGCACTCCGTGTAAGTCTCTATCCGTTGGCTGATGGGTCTGTAATGGAAGACTGAAGTGTCTGTGATGGACGTCAAACAGTCTGCGACGGATGGCGAAAGATCCAAGCTGGAGGCTGAAGAGTCTGCGCTGCAAGCCAGATGATGAAGTCCAGGCCGAATGCAAAGACTGAAGCTTCTCCAACAAAGTGAAGTCTTGACTCCTTCTTCAGCTCTTTAAAAAGTCTTTTTGTGCTCAGTCATTCTGACGTGGGCCCATTGTGCCCTAGGGTGGAACCAATCATACCTCAGGATGGGCCCTTGATCCTGCTCTAGGGAGGAGCCAATCATATCCTAGGCAGGCCCTGGTCACGCTTCAAGGAGGAACCAATTGTACCCCAGGGCGGGGCTCCCACCAACAGGGAACCAGGCTGCTGAGTCATGCAGCCAAGTTGACACAATGTATCAACCACTACAACATGACTGTGTGCATGTTCCTTGCTACTGCAAGAATGGTACTGGGTAGTGGCAGGGTTGGCAACCTTGGGTGCTTTTTTTTTTTTTTTTTTTCCTGCGGAAAAATGTTTATTTGTGAAATAAAGCGTGGGCAGAGCTAATTCTTTTTCTTCTTGGACACCTTGAGTTTACCCTCAATCAGCCCCTGGGCCTGCTCCTTGATCTTGGCCCGAGACGGGACGTAGCTGTGGTCCATGTTGGCAAACTGGAAGCTTTCTATCATGTTCTCCTCCAGATCCTCAAAGCTGATCCTGGTATTGTACCTTTCCTTTAGCATGGAGGACTCCTGAGCATCTTTTACTTGGGTGCTTATTTGGACTGAAGATGGAGATCAAAGCCCAGGGCCTACATAGGATGAGCAAGGGCTCTATCGCTGAGCAACCCCAGCCCTAGGCTCTGCATTTTAACCAAATCCCGGGGGATCTGTGTGCATGTTAAGGTCTGAAAGGCCCTGGGCTAGCCCACCCCTGGGCCACCTGGAATGCTCAGGGTCAGCTGGTGCCCCTGCCTTTAGTGAGTAGGACACCATGGTGAGGGAGAAGGGAGGAGCGCACCTGCCCTAGTGAGGGCACAGAAGATAGAGAAAACGAGTCTAGGAACGGCCTCTGGTCAATGCTCTCACTGACTGGAAGTCACCTAATAAGAGTCCGGCTATCTGCCATTTCTTCAAATAGATTAAGGAGATGAAATAACACAACAAAGTCCCATGTACTATCAGGGCAGGCAGCACTGACTGGATCATCCAATATTCACCCCCAACCCTTTCTTCCTGTTTGACTCTATTATAGTGCATAAAAGGTGGAATACTTGCTTTCCCAGAAAGTGTGGCCACGTGACACATTCCTGGCCAATGACATGCCGGAAACCTACTAGCCACCCCCACTTACACACACATACACACACACACACACACACACACACACACACACACACCCTAGTAGTGAAGGTTGAGCTCTATGCCTTCACACTGAGCTACATCCCCAGCCCATTTTAAAATTTTGAGACAGGTTCTCACTAAGTTGCCGTCTTAGTTACTTTTTACTTGTGGCTGGGACAAATACCCAACCCTCGAAATGAAGGGAGGAAAGGTGTATTAGCTCACAGTTACTGGAGGTTTCAGTCCATATTCGGCCAGCCCCAAGGCTGAGTGGAACAGGGTAGAGAGCATACAGTTCATGGTGGCGGAACAGCAACAATCACAACAGAGGCAACCGACCAAACAGGGAAGCAGAGAGCAGCAGCTTTAGTCTGTCTCTCTCTCTCTCTTTATATTCCTATCAGGCTCTCCACCTTAGGATATCTGCCCTAGACCACACCCATAGTCCCAGCCCTACTCAGACCTATAATCCCATCAGTACTAAAACACATAATCCCAGTGATTCATGAGTCAAGTCTCAATCTTTAGAGGTCCCCGTCCAAGGACTACATGAGGCTTTGGGGGGACAACTAGACATAAACCATAACAGACTCAAACTCGAGGTCCTCCAGCCTCTGACTCCCTGCTAGCTGAGGTCACATGTGTGCACCACCACACCTGGCTACAGACCTAGATGGCAGAGCAAAACAAGTATGTTAAAAAGAGGTTCAACATCACTGGTTGTTCAAGAGATGCAAATTAGAACAACACTGAGTTTCCACCTCACCCCAGAAAGAATGGCTATCGTCAAGAAATCATGAACAAATAGTGGGAGAGCTGTGGAGAAAGAGGGAACCTTTCTCTCCTGTCGGTGGGAGGGTAAGCTGGTGTGACCACTGTGGAAGTCAGTGTGGAGATTCCTCAACAAGCTAGGAGTGGAGGTCTCATTTGACCCAACTATCTTTCTTCTGTGTATCTTCTAAGAAGAATAAAAAATATACCACAGCTATGTATATGTGCGCTCATGCTTATTGCAGTACAGTTTGTGATAGTGAGATCTTGGAAACAACCCACATGCCCCTTAACGGAGGAATGGATGAAAAAGACGTGGTCTTATTACCACAAAGAAGGGTACCCCGGAGACTTGTGCAAGTAAACGAGTGCAAGTGGAGGCCACACTCATAAGTGAAATAAGCCAGATGCCAAAGGATAAGCATTATGTTCTCTCTCTGGTGTGAGAAACCAAAGGGAAAACTGAGATCTAAAATGTGCAACAGCTATTGTAAGATGGCAAGGAACTTCAAAAGGAAAAAAGCAACTGGCTCGGGGGAATGGAAAAAAGGAGGAGGGGGAAAGAAAAGAAGGAAGGGAAAAGCAAAAAGCATATTTATAATTATTATAATAATTTATAAATAATATAATATTTATAATTATTTATAATTATTACATACTTATAAGTATTATATTATATTTTTCTATGTATCTTCCCACAGCAGATACATAGTTGTGGTATATTTTTAATTCTTCTTGGAAGATACACAGAAGAAAATATAATTAAATATTATATAATATATTATAATTATATAATGATTATAATATTATATTATTTATAAATTATTATAATTATATATATTTGCTTTTCCATTTTGTCTTTCTTCTGTGTATCTTGTAATTATAATTATTATATAATTATAATATAATATTCATAAATTATTATAATAATTTATAAATAATATATAAATAGGTAATATATTATAAAATTACAATATATATATTTTCTTTTTTGGTGGGACCAGGGTTCAAACTTATAACCTTGCACTTGCCAGGCAGCCACTTGTGCCATGGAGATGCCTCCCCGGCCCCTGGAATTCTCAGTTTTGAGAGTGAGAAGCATATGAGTGGCCTTCCAGGGCTTGGGGGGCCAGAATGCAAAAAATGTCGTTACTGGAGTGTTGGTAAAGTATCATCCTTTGAGTTCATGCAAGGACGCAGCATATCCTTCTAGGCTATTTTGAGCAGCCTTTAGAGTTTATTAGAGCTGGCTACAGACACATTGACACAGGAGGGCTGAGGAGACAGTGAAATTCCTCTTCCGAAACTAGAAAGTTCCTAGGGGAAGGTAAGACTAGAAGTGGGCCTTGGAACAAGAAAAAGAGGCATGCAGAAGTGCTCCAGAGGTGCATTTGGAAAATAGGGCTCCCTGTTTGGCTCCTAGCTCACTCCCTATAAATACTCAATCAGCTCCTCTGGCTTCTCTGACTGACGGGATGTGAACAGCCTGCGGCTGTGCGACTACCAGGACTTGTGATGGCCATCTGCGGTGGAATGGGAGAAAGCCATCTGGGCACAGAGCACTCTGCGAGCATATTGGACTGCTACTGTCATGGAACACACTGAGGCCTTAACTAACTATACCCAGCAGGCCTTAAATGGCACCGCGGCTGGTCTCTCTCTCTCTTAGATGAAGAAGTAAGATGATGAGACAGGCCATCCTCCAATGTCAGATGGCATTAGACATTCTAACAGCTGCACAGGGAGGTACTTGTGCAATTATAAAAGTCGAATGTTGTGTGTACATTCCCAATCCTGCTAATGTCTCCAAAGCTGTTGAAGACGTTAGGCGGCAAATAAATGATATGTCAGACTCTAAAATGCCTGGACCTTGTCCTTATCATCTTTATGGGAAGCCATTACTGGCTCCTCCTGGTGGAAATCATTGTTGACTATATTCATAACTATCCTGTTGATCTTATTATTTGGGCCACGTATACTTAATTGTTTGTTTGGATTTGTCTCTTCCAGACTCAAAGCTATACATCTACCCAAGACAACAGTGCCTGGTGTCTATCAAGAGACTTTAGATAGACCCTCTGAAGAGTATCTCTGACTGCCAATTACAACTACGACCCCTCTTAGCCTGAAGAAGCCAGAGTAGTCATCGCCCATAATTCCCTCACGGGAGTTTGAGTTACTTCTTTCCGAGGGGGGAATGTTGTACGTAACTAAATTAGAGAGAAATATTATAGGTAGTTAAACAAGGGTGACATGGAAAACAAGGTGACTTTACAACTAGAGACAGACACTCCTCCAGTGGGCCAGATCTCAAGTAACTACATACTTCCTTAAGGATGGGCATCAGGGATTGATATGCTAAATAAGTATCAATCACCTTGAAAGAACCCAGAAAGAGTCATGAGCCCAAGCCCAATAGGTGGTGTTCTTGCCCACTTGCTATGTGATTTGCCTTCCCACTGGATCCCGATTTTAATCTATTTTACCTGAGCAACCTTAGTTTTTGTCCCACCTGATGCCCACCTAAGCGAGTTCCTATGATTTTCACCTCTGACCCGCCTTACCATATGATTTTTGCTCTTTAACCCCTGGAAAAGGCAAATTCCCGGGGATCCTGCTCGGGTCCCCCTTCTGTCCCTTCTCTCAGACAGAAGCTTTCTTTCTCTTAATAAATATTCTGCTCTTGACCTCCATTCGTTCTTAACATTCATTGCTTGATTTTCGAGAACACAAACTCGTCCAGGTGTCTTTTAGGTTGGAAGTTTCATTTTCCCCCCTGCATCACTACTAGGTGGTGAAGGACGGCAGGAATTTGGGGGAAGGCTTTGGGAGGAGAGGCCTCTGGGCAGAGAGGGTGAAAGGCAGAGAGCAGGGCATGAGGCTGGGTCAGGCGAAGCCAGGACTGGTACTTTTCAGACCCTGAAGGAAGCAAAGCCAGAGATCCCAAGCCTTGAAGGGGAAAGCCGAGTCTGCTGGGCTCAGTGCAGCTCTAGGACAGCACGGACCACCACAGTATGGATCAGGAGTTCAGAAGAGACATTGCCCGGTGCGCATCATCTTCTCTGGCTCCTGGATGGCCCCTATGGAGGCGGGCAGGGCCTGTGACCCGTTGATCGTTGCTTCTGGGAGCCTGATACTTTGCAGTTAGGAGCACCGTGCTGGGTTCTCGAGGATAAAACGATGGCCCAAAGGCTGGGGAACTCGGGACCTCTACGCGCGGAAAAGCAGGTTCTGAGACGGGCATGGTGGCGCACGCCTGGAATCCCAGCACTTGGAAGGCTGAGGCAGAAGGATCAGTATGAGTTCGAGACCAGCCTGGGCTACAAAAGTGAGCTCAAAGCCAGCCTGAACTGCATTGCGAGACCCTACCTCAAAAAGAAAAGAAAGAAAGAAAGAAAGAAACAAAGAAAGAAACAAAGAAAGAAAGAAAGAAAGAAAGAAAAGCAGGTTCTGCGTACCAGGGATCATCCTCCTGGCAGCCAGCACTTGAGCCTCCAAGCGCAACAAATTCCAGGGGAAGCAAGTTAATCCTAATTTTAAGGAAGGGTCCTTGTGGCCGAGGTGTCCAGCCGACCTAAGGTTACAATGATTGGAAACCAAGGGGGCTGGAAAAAAAAAAAAAAAAAAAAGCTACACGGTGATTAAATTTCAGACAAGTACAGTATACACACATTCCTGCCGACCTGGTTAAATTCGATCCAGACCTGTCAAGTTGTAAATTGTATTATTGGTTTAGCTCATGGTATTATGCTAGGGTCAGTGCCCTGATTTTGATAATGTATCTTTCGTGAGGACGCTTGTTGGAAGTTGGGTGGATAAGGGGGACACGGAACTTCTGCGGTCGTTTTGCAACGTTTCGTGTGAGTGTGTCATTATTTCAAAATGAAAAGAGCACACACACACACACACACACACACACACACACACACAGAAAGAGAGAGAAAAACAAGAGCACTTCCTCAGCCCAGCCCCGTCCGCCGGAGACTGCCCTACACCGCACTGACCTCACCCAGGCCTCTCCTACCCGGGAAACCGGGCGAGGCTGAGGCTGAGGCTGAGGCTGAGGCTGAGGCAGAGGTTGAGGGGGAGGCGGGGGCGGGGGCGCACATGCGCAGCTCGGCGGACCGGGCGCGCCGGCGGGGCCGAGCGCATGCGCAGTGCCCGCTCCGAGCCGCCGCGGTCACCCTTCGCCTCTGCCATAGCCGTAGACGCCGCGGACTGGGTACCGTGACCCCTCTCCCTTGCCGTCTTTTCCGGCAGTTGGTGCCCTCCCTGCGGTCCTCTCCCGCCAAGACTCCTCGGCCCCGACCGCAGAGCCCCCTGTGCGTCCTCTCCCCTCGCCTGACCGGAGGGCTGCTGCTGCCGCGGGGGCTGCGCCCGTCTGCTGCTGCTGGTCGAGACCCCTGGCCCGGCGGGCGTCTCCGGCTGTCGGCTGCCGGCCCCGCCTCCCGGGGCCCTGGTGAGTGGCTGCGGCCGTCTCCGTCCAGCCCAGGCTTTCCCCCTCCAGACCCCCTTTTCTCCAGACTTCTCCAGGGCTCCCCCTCCCCGCCAGCGCCTTCTCAGCTCCGTCCTCTTAGCCCCTCGGCTTCTGCTGTTGTCTGTCTGTCCGTCCGTCCGTCCGTCCTCCTCCTCCCCCTCCCCCGTCGTCGCCTCCTTTCTACCCCGACTTTTCTCTTTCTCTGTGTGCGGCCGGGGCGGGCAGCCAGACTCCCCGCTCCCTGCCAGCATTGTCTGCGCGCCGCCACCGGCCTCGGTCCGCTTGCACCTCCTTGTTCCTGCCTCTGGGGTCTAGCCCTCGAAAGCTGCGCTCAGCTGGAGCGTGGAGAAATGGAAAGCCTGCCTCGGGCGGGGTCGTACTTCCAGTGGGTCCCCTTCCCCTGAGGCCTTAGAGTAGAATCACGGGGGCCGTCCTGAAGACTCTTGGTGGAAAAGGAACAAAGCCAGAGGAAAGGGGAAAAATCGATAAGGAGAGGAAAGTCTGGGTCAGAAAGTGTGCTCATGGCTAACAGACCGGGTTCCCAGTCGTGCTCTGAAATGCCTGGAAGACTGAAAGATGAACTTGATCTTTCTCAAGTGCGTAGAGGCAGGTGGGTGGAGTAGATCCGGCGCTTTCTCTCCCTAACAGCTCATCTGGGCTGTGAGCTAGCCAGCCGGCCAGCTAGTTCCCCTAAACATCGGACAGGCTCCCCTCCACACCCCAAACGCTACAAAACGGCTTCCTCTGGGGAGGACAGTCCTGTCCTCCAACTCTGCAAACAAAACCATGAAGTGGACATCAAAGCCAACTGTTTTGGGGCACACACAACATTTCAAATAAGATGGGGGAAGACTATTAAATGTAGGGCAGAGGAGCTAGCTCGGCGGCATAAGCGCCTGCCTGGCAAGTGCAAGGTCCCAAGTTCAATCCCTGGTACTAAAACCCAAAACAAAACTGAAAACAAATGTAGCTCATGGTATGTGCTTTCCAATACATGACAGTGCGGAAGCAGCGCTTCTTAGACATGTAGCTCTCCAGGAATCATTTGAGTCTGAGATTAAATTGCCCAGATACTGGTGGGGAGGATGTTTATGGAGGTGGCTGTGCGAGTACTGTTGTGAAGTGCATCACGAGCCTGTCTAGGATTGAATGAAACTATGGATTTCGTTTGACCACTTTTTGAGTATTGAGTCTTGTAATGACTTTAAGAGAATCAAATCCTGTTAATTTTTAAAAACTCCTTAAGGTTAGATATCTTACCTCCTGTTTCCTAATTCTCCTGAGTTAAAGGACAATGAAGTCTGCAGGACCAGGATCCTGGTGGCTTATGGATTAGGGTGGGAAGGCTGGAATATGTGGGAGAACACTATGATAGACAAACAAACAAACAAAAAAAAAAAACTACTTGGTTGGCCCAGTAAACCTATGAAATGCTACTGGTTAGCGTTAATGGTAATTGTATCTTTTGATGAAAGATTACTAGTAACAGGTAAAATTTTTATGAGCAAAGGAAGAGAAGGACAGTTTGAGTATGATTTTTTTTGTTTGTTTGTTTTGTGGGACTAAGGTTCGAACTCAGTACTTGCACTTGCCAGGCAGGAACTTGAGAGGAGAGTATGAAGAGTGGTTAAAGGAACTGTAATCCCAGCTACTGGGCAGGATGAAGCAGTGGGAGGGCAAACCTGAGGCCAGCCTGGGCAATTTAGGAAGCTCGTGTCTCAAAATTAAAAAAAAAAAGAACAAAATTTTTTAAAAAAAGGAATGGAATGGGGTTGTAGCTGAGAGGAACAGCCTTTGCTTAGCTTGTACAAGACTCTAAATGTTATCCCCAGGAAAGAATGTGTTGTCCTAATACAGATCTTTAATGACAATTTATTTATTTATTTATTTATTTATTTGTTTATTTATTTTTGTATTGGAGATTGAACCCATAGCTTTCACACTGAGCTGCATTCCCAGCTTTTTTTGTTGGGCTGCAGTGGTGGGGTTGGGCAGGATTTCACTAAGTTACTAAATTGCCCAATTTGTGATTCTCCAGCGGGAGCCTCCCAGAGTGCTGGGCTTATAGCCACTTTGTGATCTTTTTAAAAGTTTAAGAAATGACAATTTAAATAAGTTGAATCTTTTTCTTCCTTTTTATGTACCCATCACCATAAAGGTACCCTTGCTGCTCTTTTAGCTTTGTTGACCACAATCACTAACGTTAAATTTACTCTTACTCGTTGCTCCTTATATGGACAGCATTGACTTAAATGCCCTCAAATTAGATTTTTTATTTCAGTTGTTAAAATGTAACTACATATAAGTAGAGAGTCCCCCGAAGTTTTCAGGCAGTGGAGGAATACAGCCCTTACTTGTTCTCTTACTTTTTTAGCTCTGGCTTAAAGCTTTCTTCACTGAACCCAGAGTACATGTGGTTTTCATTGTGGGTGGAGGCTGACAAATAAGGAACCACACCCATGCCTCATGAAGTACCATGGTTGTTTTTTTTTTTTTTAAAAAAACACAAATTCTTCCACTGATATTCAAAAAAACATTTCATTTTGCTTTGGTATTAATAAAAGCCCTAAAAAAAAAAAAAAGAAAAAAAAAGTAACATTTTATACTAAGGTAACCCCAAGCCTAATATCTTAAATTTGTCATTACAGAACCATTTTGCACAAATAAGTAAAAATGTGCAACTCTCAGGTAGAGCCTTGTTTTTTAATCTACTGTGAACCAATAACTTTGTATGATGTCTGCCCAAGTATCTTTTTTAAAAAACACTGCTAGTGTCAGGGCTGATGAGATAGCTCAGCAATCTAAAGCGCCTGCTTAGGCAAGCTTAGGCAACCACAGGGACCGGGGTTCGATCCCCAGTACCACATGCTGCACCATCCCCACCCCCAGGGCAGGCTGAGCGGGCCATAATATTAATTAATTAATTAATGTAAAAACGCTGCTTTTTTTCTTAGTAGTAACAAGTGTTTTCACATTCTGTACAAGTGTTGTTTACTTCACAAAATAATTTAAAAAACTACTAAATCTGGAGAGGAATCTTTAAGGAAACCTTCCATAAGCCGGGCGTGGTGGCTCATGCCTGTAATCCCAGCACTCGGGAGGCTGAGGCAGGAGGATTGGTGCGAGTTCGAGACCAGCCTGGGCTACAAAAGTGAGTGCAGGACCAGCCTCAACTGCATAGCGAGACCCTGTCTCAAAAAGACAAAAAAAAAAAGAAAGAAAGAAAGAAAACCTTCCATAGAATACACTGTCTTTGTGAATGACCTTTGGAGCCTCCTGATTTTCACTCAGTCTTATATTGGGATGAAATAACAGAAGGAGATCATGGGGGAAGAAGGCACAACAAGGATAAAGTGCGGGGCGCTGTCGCAGCCAGTGCCGGAGCAAGTGTTAGTGAACAGGAGGGCCACGTGTGATGACATCAGTTAGTCAGAGTATCTGGAGAAAAAGGAGATTTTAAATTTAGGAGGGAAGTAGATATAAACTTTCTAACCTGTTTGTGTCTCTCTACCCTAATACAAGAGATTGTCAGAGCCTTTGGTTTGTACTGAGCTACACCTCCAGTCCTTTTTTAATTTTATATTTTAAGAAAGGATCTTGCTGAGTTACCTAGGCTGGACTCAAACTTGTGATCCTTGTGCCTCCCAGAGTGAGTATTACATGCATGTTCCACATGCCCAGCTGATACTGTTTTGTTCTTACTCAGAATGAGGAAGTTAGGACCTGTTGTTTCTAAGGTGTCTTCCATCACCATAATTGTTATCATACTTTTTCCTTTGTAATATTGTCTCTTTTATAGGCCTTTATTGTAACTTGTAAATGTAAACAACCAGCAGAGATTTATTGAATACCTTAAGGATATGTCAGCATGTCTCTGTGTATTTTAGTTATAGATTAGGGTTTTTTCTTCTTTTTTTTTTTTTTTTCTTTTTGTTGAGATAGGGTGTTACCATTTAGTTCAGGGCATGAACTCACTGTGTAATGTCCAGGCTGGCCTGAAATTCAAAGCGGTCCTCCTGCCTCAGCCTCCTGAGTGCTGGGATATAGGTATAGACCACCATGCCTGGCTATACGTTAGTTTCTTAAACTATAGAAGTCAAAACCTAAAAGTTATGCTGCATAAGCAGTATGTGTTTTTTTTTTAATTTTTTATTTTATTTTTTTCTTGTTTCAGAACTTTTGTTTGTTTATTTATTTTTATGGTCAGCTGAGCCTGCCCTCAGGGCAGGGCTTTCACAGCACGTGGTGCTGGGGATCGAACTGTGGTCCCTGCAGCCACCTGAGCTTTCCTAAGCAGGTGCTTTAGACCACTGAGCCATCCTGCCGGGCCCAGTACATGTTTATTGAAGAAAATATAGAAATGCATGGTATAGGCCAAGTGAGAATAAAATTGTCTACTATAATCTCACTGCCTAGAATTAAGCTACTAACATTTTTTTGTTTGTTTGTTTGTTTTTTTAATTTTTTTTTTTCCTTGTTTCAGAACCTTTATTTGTTTATTCACTCATTTTTATGGCCGGCTCAGCCCGCCCTGAGGGCAGGGCTGGCGCAGCATATGGTGCCGGGGATCGAACTGCGGTCCCTGAAGCTGCCCAAGCTTTCCCAAGCGGGCGCTTTAGACCACCGAGCCATACCGCCGGGTCCAAGCTACTAACATTTTGATTACATGTTTCTAACAATTCTATGTGTACCTATAATATACACATGTAATAAATGCGGAAGTGAGATCATGATGTGCATTTTGTATGTACATTTTGCAATCTGCTCCTTTTGCCTAGATAGAAACATTCTCCCTGGCGTTAAATAATTGGACGTATTCTAACTGTTTGCTGATTTCATTGTTGGCCTGTGACCCAGAAGCCCCACCCATGCTGTCCGTCAGTTCCGTTTCTGTATATACTTGTTATTTCTGGTTTTCTTTTATCATCACAGTGCTATGTTGAGCCCTGCGTATGAATCATTATGGATCTACCTTGATTATTTTCAAGCTAGTTTTCTTTTCTTTTTTTTTTTTTTTTCTTGTTTCAGAACCTTTGTTTGTTTATTCACTCATTTTTATGGCCAGCTCAGCCCGCCCTGGGGGGCAGGGCTGGTGCAGCATGTGGTGCCAGGGATGAAACAGCCGTCCCTGAAGCAGCCCAAGCTTTCTCAAGCAGGCGCTTTAGACCACTGAGCCATCCCACCGGGCCCTCAACGTAGTTTTCTAAATGGCAAAGAATGTTGCTATATATATAAAATCTATTTCTGACTTTTTGCATATGTTGCTGTAATCTTATTATTTGTTTTCCAAAAATATATGTTTGTTGTAAATATAGGTTCATG
>PVJA010011918.1:32388-53459 GCA_004027025.1 Myocastor coypus
TCTTCTCTTTTTCTTTCTTTTTTTTTTTTTTTTTTTTTTTTTTTTTTTTTTTTTTTTTTTTTTTTTTTTTTTTTTTTGTCTTTTTGAGACAGGGTCTCACTATGCAGTTCAGGTTGACCTTGAGCTACCAGCTACCTTTTATAGCCAAGGCTGGTCTCGAACTCGCACTGATCCTGTTGCCTCAGCTTCCCAAGTGCTGGGATTACAGGCGTGGGCCACCATGCCCAGCTTGATTTTTCTTTATATTGAGGTTTGAACCCAGGGCCTGGTGTGTGCTAGCTGCACACTCTGCCACTGAGCTATAGTCCCAGCCATTTTTATTTTTTGGGATAAGGTCTCCTTAACTTGTCCAAGATGGCCTGGAATTTGTAATCCTGCTGCCTCAGCTTCCTGAGTAGCTAGGATTACAAATGTGTGACATCACATCTGGATACAGGGTATTTCTAGCATGCTTCCATTGTATTCTATTTGTTTCCTTGTTAAATTGTTTCTAACTTTTTTTTTTTAATGGCCAGCTCAGCCTGCCCTGGGGGTGGGGCTGGCACAGCATGTGGTGCCAGGGATTGAACTGCAGTCCAGGCTGTTGCCTAAGCTTTCCTAAGCAAGCACTTTAGACTGCTGAACCATCTCGCTAGCCCCGAAATTGCTTCTAACTTCTCATAAATTATGCCACAACAGGGCCAGTGTATGTTGATGTTGTACCAGTTTATGTTTTTACCAGTAGGCTATAGAGTACATAAAAGGTGTGTGCCAACTCAAAGTCTCTTATCTCTTCTTTGTTTCCAGCAGCCATGGCAATGACAGGCTCCACACCTTGCTCATCCATGAGTAATCACACCAAAGAAAGAGTGACAATGACCAAAGTGACACTGGAGAATTTTTATAGCAACCTTATCGCTCAACATGAAGAACGAGAAATGAGGTAAAGAATTGTTTGAAAAAATTATGTCATAATTGTGGCATTTATGTCTTGTTGTAAAACAACTCAGCAGTCTTGCAGGAGGCCACAGTAGTACTGGCCACATTGTGGTCTAACCCATATTGTGATATAACAGTGTAATAGGTGGGCTTGCACTTGGTGATAGACCTTGGTCTGGAGTCCTGCCTGTGTCACTCAGTGCTGTGTGAGGCTGGAATTAATTTCTTAGTCTGTTTGTGGGTCATCCTACATCGTGAGGATGGAGAGAGTACGAGTTGTATTGCAGGATTGCTGTGGAGTTAGGTATATCAAGTTAATGCTCCCCATAGCGATCACTTACCTGTTGGTCAGTTTTCTCTCGCTGTAGCACCATCCCTCAGAAGAAGTTTTAAGGAGGAAACATTGATTTTGGCCCCCAGTTTCAATCCTCACCTGGCTGCGTCTGTCAGTTTGGAGCAGCGTGGCAGTGGGGCCTCACAGCAGCCAGGAAATGGAGAGAAGCCAGAAGGGGCTGGAGGCAAGAGATGGTCCCCCAGGGCTGCAGCTCCGTGACTCCCTTTAACCGGGTCCCATCTTCCAACTATCTGTCACTTCCCAATGAAGCCATCAAATTGACAGCCATGCAGGGATTAAGCTACTGATGAAGTTAAAGCCCTTGTGATCCAGTCCCTCTTTAGAATTCTACCCCTGGACACTGATGCATTGCAGACTCAGCCTTCAACCCAGGAACCTTTTGGGGCACGTTTTAAATTCAAATGCTACCACGTAGTTCATAGTAATAGTAGCAGCTGTTGTTATTGCCGTTATTGGTGTGGTACACTCTCCATGTAGTACCTCATTGTTAAAAATAACTTTCTAGCTGGGCGTGGTGTTGCACGCCTGTAATCCCAGCACTCGGGAGGCTGAGGCAGGAGGATCAGTGTGAGTTCGAGACCAGCCTGGGCTACAAAAGTGAGCTCAAGGCCAGCCTCAACTGCATAGTGAGACCCTGTCTCAAAAAGACAAAAAAAACCAAAACAAACAAAAAAAAAACTTTCTGCAACATTTTATAATGAAAATATTTGAAACTACCTAAAAGGGTGAAGGAATTGTATAGTGAATAGTTTTATACTTACCTAGATTCTGTAACAACCATTTATTAGATTTTATCACATATCTGTTATTCTGTTCTTCTCTCTACTCATTAATCCATCCTAAATTTTTGCCATACTTCAAAGTATGTTGCAGGACCTAGGGAAATAGCTTGGCAGTCTAAGCTGCCTGGCAAGCTGCAAGGGTCAGGGTTCAGTCTCTTGTACCACACGCCATGGCGCAGTGTGCCAGGCATGGTGGTGCACCCTTGGAATCCCAGTGCTGGGAGGCTGAGAGGGGAGGATTACTACAAGTCAGAGCTGTGTAGCCAGACTCTTATACCAAATTAATTAGTTAATTAATTTTTTAAAAAGTAATTCCTTACAAATATTAAAAAAAATCATTGCAGATATTAGTGTGCTTTACTTCTGAATGTTTCTGCTTGAATAACATCAACTAGAGTTCAGTATTTGCATGTATGTTTTGGGGGTATAAAATTTACCTACGGTGAAATGTGTAAGCTGAAAGAGACCTTTTGATGAGGTTTGGCAAAGGCTTACTCCTGTTTAACTTAGAATCCTGTCGAGATGTAAAACATTACCATCCTCCCAAAACTCTTGCCTCTCACTCCTCAACTTAAGGCAGCCGCCGCTGCGATTTTGTTTCCGCCACAGATTGGCCTTGTCTGCTCCAGACTCTTTGAACATGTAGATGCAGTAAGTAACACCTGAGTAAGGCATCTTTCAGTGTAAGGTTTCTGAGGTTCATTTATGCATTTATGCCCCTGTATGAGTAGTTTGTTCCTTTTCATTTCTGTCTTCCAGTTGTACCTCAGGGTATTGTACATTTTCCTGTTGATAAATATCCGGGTTCTTTTCAGTTTTGAGCTATGTTGTATAAGCCTCCATGAATATTTCCATACAAATTTTTTTCTGAACATTTATTTCATTTCTCAAATACCAGTGAGTAGACTTGCTCGATGACAAACATTTGTAGGTATGTATTACTTTTATTAGAATCTGGTCAACCATGCTCCAAAATATTACCAGTAGTATATGAGCATTTCAGTTACTTTACATTTTTGTTAACGTTTATGCTGTCAGTATTTTAACTTTAGCTTTTGTGGGGGATACTTAGTGTATCTCAATATGGTTTAAATATTTAATTCGCATTTCCTTGATGATTAGTGATAGTAAACATTTTTCTGCGTTTTTTGACCATTGTATATTTTCTTCCTTGAAGTATTTGTGAAATATTTTTTCAGCATTAGAGACTGAACAACCCACTGCCTTAGGCATGCTAGAACCACATTCCTGGCCCTTTAGAAAAATACATTAGTTTGAGACAGGATCTTTTAAAATCACTAAATTGCTTAGGCTGGGTTTAAATTTATAATCCTTCTGCCTCGGCCTTCCAGAGGGCTGGTATTATAGGAGTGTGCCACCACTTCTGGTGACTTTCTTTTCAATCTGTTCATCTTTTTCTTCTTTTTCTTACCTTACTGTACTGGCAGGGACTTCCAGTAAAATGTTTTTTTGTTTGTTTGTTTTGTTTTTTGTCTTTTTGAGACAGGGTCTCGCTATGCAGTTCAGGCTGGCCTTGAGCTCACTTTTGTAGCCCAGGCTGGTCTCGAACTCGCACCAATCCTCTTGCCTCAGCCTCCCGAGTGCTGGGATTACAGGCGTGCGCCACCACACTTGGCTTGGATGTAGTTTTTAAATTAAAGTTTAGTATTCCAGAGATTATAGCGATTAAGTTTTGGTAGTGGTGCCAGTCACCTTTCTTGATTCCCTCTCCTTAGTTTCTGTCTTTATGTTGTTTGTTACCATTTGTTTTTGGCAAGGACAAAAAGGAAGATACGAGTGAAGTAAGTTTCAGTTGGAGAAATATTTTGATATAAGAAGTTATTAAATATCAACTATTGTGTTTTGGCAAGGAGTATATAACTGTATAGCAGAAAGGTGGGGAAAAAGAAAAAAGGTTCAATTTTGAAATAAGGTTCTTCATTGCATTAATTTATCTTTCGAAAATATAGCATCTAGCAGAGGGAATATTTTCACTTCCAGTACAGTAGTTAATTTTTTTTTTAATTTAATGAAGCATTATAGATTTGCCCAATCTTTTTTTTTTAATTTTTATTTTATTTATTATTATTATTTTTTTATTCTTGTTTCAGAACCTTTGTTTGTTTATTCACTCATTTTTATGGCTGGCTCAGCCCACCTGGAGGTCAGGGCTGGCACAGCATGTGGTGCCGGGGATCGAACCGCGGTCCCTGAAGCCGCCCAAGCTTCCCCAAGCAGGCGCTTTAGACCACTGAACCATCCCGCTGGGCCCATTTGCCCAATCTTGTCAGCTTTTTTTTTTTTTTTTAGGCAAGTTATTTGCCAGGTCTAGGGCCTCACACCTGTAATCCCATCAGTCAAGAGGCTGGGGCAGAAGGATTGCTGTGAGTTCAGGGCTAGCCTGGGCTACATAATGAGACCCAGTGCAAATTAACTAATTAATCAAGTTATGTTTGTGTAGAAAGTTATTCAGACTTTTGTTTTCATGTATTTTTCTTTTTTAGACAAAAGAAGTTAGAAAAAGTGATGGAAGAAGAAGGCCTAAAAGATGAAGAGGTATTGATATTGGAATTTTTCTTGTGGAATATGAAATGGATGCTTGTGCCTTATCCATCAAGTTAACTGTGGTGGTCAGCGTGGGGTTTTGGTTCAGATGTAGAGGAACTTAAGGGCAGATGTCCTTCTACGTTTGGAAGATTAAGAGAGGAAGACTTCTCTAGGCACCATTACAATAATCAGTTAGGTTTGGAATTCTAAGAAAAAGGATGAAATCAGTCAACTTAAAATTTAAAGAACAAGGGATGCTGTTCTTACACAGTTCATTGGGAAAGAAAGCTCCATACAAGTGAGGCAGAATCCTGAAGTCACTGTAAGGGCAAAGGTCTGTCTCAAATCGGCCCTGCTGCCTGCTGCCCACTGCCCACAGGTGTGGAGGGAAGAGTAAGAGTGCGAGCAGCTTGTGACTGTGTGGGAAAGCTTTAGAGGTAAGAGGAATTGCACAGAACCCTGTCAGTGACCCAGACGGAGTGCTTGTGCAAATCACCAAAAGCACAAGCAGCTCCACATATGAGGAACTGCACTGTGTGAAACAGAGTGTGAGAAAAAATGTTGGCTTTTCCTCTTAGAAATGTTCGAGTAGTGAGTTGTCAAGTTAGTTGGTTAGAGTTCTCAGAGCAGGCACCCTTGTCCAGCGAGGCTTGTTTGTGCTGGACAAGGTGTAAATGGCTTTTCAAAACTTCAACTCCTTCTCTTTCCCTTCTTCTGTTGAAACATTAGAAACGACTCAGGAGATCAGCACATGCTCGAAAGGAAACGGAATTTCTTCGTTTGAAAAGAACAAGACTTGGATTGGAAGATTTTGAGTCCTTAAAAGTCATAGGCAGAGGAGCATTTGGTGAGGTAAAAACCACAGCTACTTGTCAAGTACAAAAATACCACAGAAGCCGGGTGTGGTGGTGCATGCCTATAATCCCAGCACTCGGGATGCTGAGGCAGGAGGATTGGTGTGAGTTCGAGACCAGCCTGAGCTACAAAAGTGAGCTCAAGGCCAGTCTGAACTGTATAGTGAGACCCTGTCTCAAAAAAAAAAAAAAAAAAAAAAAAAACACCACAGAACTTCAAAGCTTCTGACATATTGTAAGCTTATGATTGTTGGTATAAACAGAGTATATGGGGCTAGGGGAGTCAAGTGTGTGAGACCCGCATGCTAACTGCTCTGTCTGGCCTCTATCTCTCTTTCTTCCCCTCTTTACTGTCCAAGATCTCTGTTTTTTTCTGTTTTGCTAGAGATTATATTAGCATTTGAGTACTGATTTAGAAATTTGAAATATAGGGAAGGAAATTACTATTCACGTAGTACTTTTCCATAATCATGATGATAACCCATTGTATAGAAGATGAACTTAAAATTTGGGTGGTGTGTATACTGTCCCACTCTCATACAGCTGCTGAGTTCGGAGGGAGTTGAACCCATGTCTTCCTATCTTCCTGAATGTGAAGCTTTTGCATTTCCCAATATCTCATTTTCCCCAGGAGTAAAAAGTTTATCCCTGTCTGTCTTAGTTACTTTTAACATTGCTGAGACAAAATACCCAGCACTTAGAGTTAAAGGAGGAAAGGCTTACTTAGCTCACAGTCTCTGGAGGTTTCAGTCCATAGTTAGCTGGCTGCAGGCCAGAATGGCACATGGCAAGGGGCAGCCATTCGTGGCAAGGCAGCAAGCAAGAGGGGAGAGGGCAAGCCTCTTCCTTTCCTTATACCCTGCGCAGTCTGCCAACCCTACAGCGGGTGTAGCACTCACACTCGTATACCCAGCATTACGCCGTGAATTAATCACAACCCCAGAAGCTGCCACCATGACTGCATGAGGCTTTACGGGGACATCTAGACACAAACTGTAACACCAGACATGCATACCCTAAAAAGATTATAGGAAGCAGAATTTATGTAAAAGAATTATGTAGATAGGGATGTGAAATTGGAAGTATTTTCAGTTCTGCTCCAGTCAATTTTTGGCACTGAGAATTGAACCCAGGGCCTTATACATGTGAGGCAAACATCATTCTGTCACTGAGTTGCATCCTCAGTGATTTTAAAAATTTTATTATAAGGTCTAGCTAAGTTACCCAGGCTGGCCTTTCACTTACCTCAGCCTTCTGAGTAGCTGAGATTGCAGGCGTGCACCACCATATCTGGCTGGCCAGCTACTCCGACGAAGTCCTGCTTAGTCATAAGAGCAGTCTGTTGAGGCAGTTTACATGAGCCCATGCAAAGTCATTCCTAGCCATAGAGACATCTAAAGTGAGCCATCTGTTGATGTGATGGTTACATTAACTTAGAGAGAAGAATTCCATATCATTAAAACCAGTATGCAAGGGCAATTGTAATATTTCAAGGGTACAGGTAAAGATAAAACAGATTCCTCAGTGGAGAAAAATTCCTGATGTCCTGTAGAGAGAGAGAGAGTACTCTTAAAAACACTTCCAGCCAGCTACATAGGTATAATCCTAGCACTCCTCTGAGGACTGGGGTAATAGGATTGCAAGCCAAGAAACTTAAACACTTAGCAAAGCCCTATCTCAAAAAATACATAACTAATAAATAAAAGCTTAAGAAACAAAAAGGGCCACAGATGTGGATCAGTGTGAAGGCCCCAAGCTTATCCCTGTTATCCCAAAGAGGAAAAAAAACTTTCTGTTCCAGGAGGAAGGGAGGTAAGACTTGGTAGGAGAACATGAACAAAGATACAGGGAAAGTAAAACCTGATCTTTAAGGGGAACATATATGAGAACACGTTTTTTCTTTTGGTTTGTATAGACCATTGTTTTTTGTTTTATCATAGAATTATGTGTTCTCTGTTAAAACTTTGAAAAATGTTGAAGAAAAAAATACCTGTAAGAACCTCATTTCCCTAAGTACATACTGTAGGGTTTAAAAAAAAAAATAACCTCCAGACTATATATATATATGTATATATATATAGACTATACATATATATACATATATATATATAGACTATATATATATATATATATATATATATATATATATATATATACTTTTACTTTTAAGTAAAAGTAAGTAATTATTTAGGTACCCTGAGCAGACTAGATAATAATGAATGAGGGATTTAATAAATCCTTACAAGTTTCAAAATAAAGTTTTTAATTGGATTGGTCTGTTCAACTAGGATTAATTCCTGGTCTAACAGCTAAATAATTGACAAATTGGATTGGTCAATACAACGGTATTGAAATATAGACATATTTTGAAGCTATCTCTGGCATTAACACTCAGGCATATGTATTCATTCTGAAATTTTGAAAATTATAATACTTTCTCAGTTTGAAAAGTTACTTGTTAGGCCCTGGGCTCTATTCCCAAGCTTTAGAAGAAAAAAAAAAAAAATTCTTATTAACATATTCAAGCATTAACTTGGAAGTATGAATTTTTTTAAATTTTTTTTATTTATTAATTTTTTTCTTGTTTCAGAACCTTTGTTTATTCACTCATTTTTATGGCTGGCTCAGCCCGCCCCGAGGACAGGGCTGGTGCAGCATGTGGTGCCGGGGATCGAACCGCGGTCCCTGAAGCCGCCCAAGCTTTCCCAAGCAGGCGCTTTAGACCACTGAGCCATCCCACCGGGCCCTGGAAGTATGAATTTTTTACTTCAATTTGTCTTGTTACTTTTCTCATTGCTGAGGCAAAATATCCAACACCCAAAGTAGAAGAAGGAAAGGTTCATTTAGCTCACAGTTTGTACAGGGTTCAGCCCCAGCTCAGCTTGCTCCGAGGCAGGATGGCTTGGCAGAGGGCATCGCAGAGGAGAAGCGGTCCGTGGCAAAGGAGGGCAGGCAAGAGGAGCAGGCAGCAAGCAACAAGCCGTGGCTGCTGCACTCGTTTTGTCCTTCATGTTCTGTCCAGGCTACACACCCTGCCTTAGGGTAGGTAGGACTCACACCTAGGGTGGGCCTTGCCATTATCCATGTCCATAACTATGCCAAACCAACTACTGGAGTAGTAGTTACATGCCCTTGATCCCATCATCACACACTCTGGATCTCACAAGCTCTGGACAGCTCCAGCTGTGACTGTGAGGCTCGGGGGGACATCTGGATACGGCCATAACAGCATTTCTTTGATCACATTTTAGGTGCGGCTTGTTCAGAAGAAAGATACAGGGCATGTATATGCAATGAAAATCCTCCGTAAAGCAGACATGCTTGAAAAAGAGCAGGTAAGGCAGAGTTGAAGCAGTGCTTTCAGTCAGCTTGTAAATTTTTTGTCTCTTAAAGCTGTTACATCTGCTTGACACACATGTGTATTTTGTTATCGTTTTCTTAATCTATTGTGTATAGTTATATTACTACTTTTCCCCTACAAATAAGCAGCAACTTTCTTAAAGATGCAAATAATTCTCATGGCTTATGTACATTGTTCTTAAAGTTGAAAACCTATTAAAGAAACCACTGTTATATTAATTTCCCATTTGATCTCAAGATGTCCTTGTCAAGAGAACCCTTTTTGGAGGTCATAGTTGTCGTGGTATTGTGTTTCTTGTCAAAGTCTGAGAAACAGAAATTGTATATATGTATTTCATAACTGAAGACTAAGAATTACAGTTAAGGAATTTATAACTCAAAACATATTTTAACATTCTTCACTGAACATGAAGTCAAAGTTAGGTCTTCTGAGTAGCCTGTCATTGCCTGAGTGAAACCAATCTTTTGTTTCTGAATGAATTTCAAAATATAATACAAGGGGCTGGGGAAATAGCTCAGTGGCACAAGTGCCTGCCTGGCAAGTGTAAGGTTGTGAGTTTGAACCCCAGTCCCACCAAAAAAAAAAAAAAGAGAGAGAGAGAGAGAGAGAGAGAGAGAGAGAAAGAAAGAAAAGAAAGAAAGAAAGAAAGAAAAGCAATACAAATGTCAAAACCGTACAAATTCTTCTTTAACGATTAAGAATACTTCCTAGGGGCTGAGGATGTAGCTCAGCAGTAGAGCATGTAACTAGCATGCTGGAGGCCTGAGTCTGATCCCTAGCAGTTACTCCCCCACCAGAAAAAGAAAACTTTCTGAAACCTGAACTTGGGTTGCAGCTAGATTTGTGAGATACATAAATATTGCATTAAAAATAAATGATAGTATTTATAGGTAGTATTTTTTTTTTAAGTGAGAGTGCAGCCATCACTAAATCTAGTTTAATATGGCTCAGGAACAGCTTGCAGCAGGTGAAGACTCAGATGCTCTGTGAAAGGTCTGATGTGCCAGGTGCACAGAGGCCTTGTGGCAGGGAGAGCTCCTCCATGGAGCTTGAGGGCAGGGTGGGGACTGGCCCCACACCCTGTCACATCTGCCTCCTGAGAGGAAGGATAGCCTCGGAATATTCTCTACCTTCCTATGAATCCCACATCAATACATGGGAATTTTAATTTTTCTTTCACTTTTCTGTGTTACCCAGAAGGTCCCAGACTTCCAGAAATTTTAGCTGAAAGTATCAAATCCTTAGCAGTAAATCTTTGGACACTAGTTTAAGCTAACAGCAACCTTTCTTTTCTTTTTTTTTTTTTTTTTTTGTTTTGTTTTGTTTTAGACAGGCTCTTGCTATATAGTTCAGGCTACCTTGAGCCCACTTTGTATTGCAGGCTGGTCTTGAAATCACAGTGATCCTCCTGCCTCAGCCTCCTGCATGCTGGGGTTATGGGTGTGTGCCACTATACCTGGCAAGCTAATACCAACTTTCTGCAAGTTGCATGATAGCCTCTTTGCACCTTCCTAGCAGTTAGTGTATCACATGACATGGAAAGAGCTCTAGCTAGTCTTGAGGGGAAAAAAATCTCTGTGCTGATTAGTCTTTGTATTTGTATTGCATGAATAAATACACTTTTTATAAAGTGTGTTAAAAATGTATTTCCCATAGTTTTATAAAGTGTATTTACCATAGTTTTAACGAAGGCCCAAACCTGATAGCAAATAATTAGCAGTTGGAAAGAAATTGTGAAGTGATATACATATTAGCATGTGTCCACTATCCAGCAGCATAACAGGTGATCTCAGCACATTAACTTGTAAAAATCATTTTTTCAAATATTGTACCTTTTTCAAAATCAATTTCTAAAATTTTTCTAAATGAAAATAAACCAGGTGTTCTGGTGCATGCCTGTAATCCTAGCACCCAGAAGATTGATCCAGGAGGAACACTGTGAATTCGGGTTCAGCCTGGGCTACAAAGTGAGTTCAGAGCCAGCCTGAACTACAGAGCCATATCCTATTTTAAAAAGACAAAAAAAAAAAAGGGGTGGTGGTGGTGGTGGCTGACGAGATAGCTCAGCAATCTAAAGCACCCGCTTAACCAACCTTAGGCAGGTGCAGGGACTAAGGTTCGATCCCCAGCACCACATGGTGCATCAGCCCTGGCCCTAGTTGAGTGAGCCACAAAAAAAAAAAAAAAAAAAAAGGGGGGGGGGGGAGAAAAAGAAAATCTTTATTCAGATTAGCATTTTAAATTCTGTATGAACTAATACATTAAATAGTACACTAAGGCTGGGGAGATAGCTCAGTGACTCCAGCACCTGCCTGGCATGCACAAGGTCCTAAGTTAAATTCCCAGTAGAAAAAAAAAAAGTACACTTTCACAATTGTTCAGCTCACTTAAGCTAATGGACTCAATTCCCTAGGTCTCACCTCTTGTGAGCTCAAATCTGACCACCAGCTCTAGCTGGGCCAGTCCTTTTGAGGCAGCATGTGGCAGGTTTGTGCCAGGTGCAAAGTAGAAGGAGGCCAGTGCAAAGCCTTTATTACTTTTTGGTAGATCTGACAAAGTTTAGGTTCATAGCCTAATTTTTTTTTTTTTTTTTGTTACCATTTTAGGATGAGAAATTGCTTTTCTGTTCACTTTTATTAAACTCAATAGGAATTAAAGCAACCCAGTTAGCAATGAAGTTGTCGTTCTGCCCCACAAGGTAGATATTTCTGCTGCCTGGAAAATTTGTAAAGGACCAGACAGGAGCATTAGGCTAATGTCAGATGTCTCTCTCCCAGTACAAAAGGCAAGCCTTCAGCATGGCGCCAAGTGCACTGGCTTCTCCCCTTGCTACCTTAGTGCTCCAGACAGCCCCAAGCACCTTCCGTTAAACATTTAGAGCATGGGGGATGAGACTCTTCCGGTCTGAGCAGCACTTCTGCCTCCTCCCTCTCTTGGCCTGCCTCCCACTGACTCCCCTTCTACATTGCAAGGCTCCTGGCTGCTCTTCAACCCCAGGAGAGAAGGGTGAGGTGTGCTTGCAGTGATTGTAGCTTTCTCCTTGACAAGCAGGAAGTGATGCTGTCCCCATCTTTCCTCCAAGGTGAGTGGCACATGGTAATAGTAGTGCCTCTCCTTTTCTCTGGCTCCTACAGTACATAAACTCTTAGTGGAGCCAGGAGGGACAGGCACATGAAGTTTGCCTTCTACAAGCCAGCAAGATGGCTCAGTGCACTAAGCGCCTGCTTAGGCAAGTACAGGGGCCAGGGTTTGATCCCTGGCACTGCATGCTGTGAGGGGAGGCAGAAAACAGGAGGATCGCGATGAGCCTGGAATAAATAAATAAAAGCTTCTTTAAAAAATACAGTCTTAGTGTCTGCTGGTGACAGGGTCATAGCTCTGACTGTAGGACTGCAGGTCAGGAAGTGGCATTCATTTCCCAAAAGCTTTGTACTAAGAACAACTAAAGGGAGATGTTTTATCTATTTTTATTTTCTTGTGATTTTTATGTCACTGTTCTGTATCACTGTTACATTTGTTTGACTTCCCATCATAAGTACAAATATAAAAATGTTTTCTGCATACTGAAACTATTACAAACGCTATCAAAGAGTAATTTTAATAGAGACAGAAAACTCAAATATGCAAACTCAGTATCTCCAGGCCCCCAAGAGTTAACATGGAAGAATGAGACCAGATTGATGTAAGACAGGAAAGTGTGGGCCTGGGCCCACGTGGGAGACTTGTAGCAGGAGACATTGCAGTAAACAAGCATGTGTAGCATCATATTTAGCAAAACAACCATAGGCTGACTTTGCATACAGAAAGGCCCATGTGAAGGGCCGGCAAGATAACTCAGTGGACTAAGTGCCTGCTTAGGCAAGTGCAGGGAGCAGGCTCCGACCCCCAGCGCCACTGAGACTGGGCGTGGTGGCACGTGCCTGTAATCCCAGCACTGCAGACCCAGAAAACATGAGGATCACTAGGAGTCTGAGCTATGTAGTGAGACCCTGTACCAAATACATTTTTTTTCTTTTTTAAATTTTTTTTTCTTGTTTCAGAACTTTTCTTTGTTTATTTATTTATTTTTATGGCCGGCTCAGCCTGCCCTGAGGGCAGGGCTGGTGCAGCATGTGGTGCCGGGGATCGAACCATGGTCCCTGCAGCTGCCTAAGCTTTCCTAAGCAGGCGCTTTAGACCACTGAGCCATCCTGCCAGGCCCCAGTACCAAATAAATTTTTTAAAAAGTGCCTGTGAATCTTGATGCATTTTTTACTTCAGAACATAGTCTAAACACATGGCAGGGGCTTGCCAGTTAGCTCACTTGTTTAAGTGCCTGCTTGGGCAAACCCAGTCAGGCACAGGGAACTGCAGTTTGATCCCCAGCTCCACATACCTTACCAGAACCACCATTAAGGCAGCCTGAGCCAGCAAAAAAAACTAAAACAAAATCCTTCTAAACACATGACAAATAATATGTGAACACCAAACCTCTATTAAATTTGTGGGCTGGGTCTTAAGAAAGTTAGAGTAGATTCAACCAACTTCGGCTGTTGTGACCCTGAGAAGAAGAGGAGAGGGTGATATTTCATGATATTCAGTGATGTATTTATTACTATTGAGTATTTAAAATAAATAAGGCAAAAAAATAAAGTAAATAAGGCAAATTTAATATTATAAGTATTAATTTAGCAAAGTAATTCTGTTAGTTCTCCCTAATGTACAACTTGGTTTCCTTAGGTAGACATTTCAATAAAAGTAGAAAACTGGGAAGAAATACCATTATTTTAAATCTATAAATTTACTTTTGTGTTCTTATATTTCATTTTAGTAAGAACTGATTAATCATACTGTATGCCTAGCAGTAACTACTGTGGCATTATAGTATTCTAGAATGGTCACTGTCACTGTCATTTTAGACAGCTTTGCAGACCTTAGGTAGGACTTGCTTAAAAGAGTCTTGCTTTGAAGACTTATTTGTATTATGAGAAATTGCTAGAACAAAAACATGCAAAAGAATGGTAATTTTGGGGTTGGGGAGATAGCTCCAAGGCACAAGTGCCTGCTGGGCAAGTGCAAGGTCGTGAGTTCGAACCCTGGTCCCACAAAAAAAAAAAAAAAAAGAATGGTAATTTTAACTAAGAAGAGGTTTACTTTGTAGCATAACGTTACCATTTACAATAAAGCCGTTCATTTTGCGATTTTTATAGCCTTTCCACTCTCTCAAGTTATCACCAAATACCTTCAAGTCAAATGTCAATTTTGAGTTAGTAGGTGTACCTCAGCAGGTCTTTTGGATCGTACGGTACTGAAAACAGTATTTAAATTGTTTAAGCAGATGAACAATCTAATAAAGCAGAGCAAGGCTTGTCATTAATCAAATGCATATACCTCCAGGTTGGCCACATTCGTGCGGAGCGTGACATTCTAGTGGAGGCAGACAGTTTGTGGGTTGTGAAAATGTTCTATAGTTTTCAGGATAAGCTAAACCTCTACCTAATCATGGAGTTCCTGCCTGGAGGTAATTACTTAACAATGAAAGGTCATTTTTCCTTTTTGTTCTGTGGTTTCTCTCTCTCCTCAACAATTAACCCTTTCTACTTTTAATTGTGCTCACAAAGTTGCTTTCTGTATCTTTTTTCAGGTCTGTAATGGAGGTCAGTAACCTGTCTTGTGTTAGGGGTGCCTTTCTCCAACCCAGTAGCCTTTTCATTCATGTTCATGATTTCAGAAGGACAGTCCTTCTTCTTTTTCCTTTAAAATGTGTAAGGATAAAAGTAGGGAGCTCTGCTTGCTTTGCTGTCATTGAGAATCATATATATTTTATCCAAGTGACAAAATTGAAGCTATAAAATTTTTGCTTTTAAGTTTTTAAATTTCTCTTTCTCACTTAGGAAATAAGTTTCTCCTGCTATTAGAAACCAGAACTAATTTTTATTTCTGAGATTTCAAATTTTCTATACTTCTGCATTTGCGTTTCCTAAAACAATGCCAGAGAAAACCCAGAGTAGATCAGGCTCCGTGTTCTGGAGAACAGTGTTTCCCAATAAGCAGATAAGCTGAACAAACTCAGGTGGAAACATACAGACTTTTTAGTTTTAGCAAAACAAATACAACTATGAAACAACATATTGATCATCTTTTGGCAAACCTCACTTTGAATCTAGGGTCATGAGAAACGTTTTGTTGCCAGTTGATCAAGGTTGGAAGTGAGTCTGTCTGGTAGGATGAGGAGCTCCGATTGAACATTCAGAAGCTATTTCTTAAGTAGAATAAGAGCTAGCTTGGTCTCCAGCTCCTTGACATGTGTCTCTGGCCCCATCTTCCATAACTTCTTGTGCTCCCTGAACCCTGCCCTTTGCACTGGGTGGAGCTGGCCTGTAGAGCCCTAGGCCATCTTGCTTGAGCCTTCGAGTGGTCTGGGCAACCTCCTCATAGGTGAGGACCTGGGTTGCTTCTTGAGCCCTGTGTGGAGGCCACCCAGCCACCCAGTCACTCCATGCGGGCCTGAGGGCACTGCCCCACCTCTCCAGTGCACCTCCAGCTCAAAGGCTTTCCGTTTTGAGGAGGAGGCCTGTTTTTAAAGTCTTGGTCCAAAAAGAGCCGCTAATAAGTGGTTTGATTTTTCCCTAAGGGAAAATACGTAGTTTTCTTCATGAATGCAAAAACTAAGGTTATGTGTGAAATGAAATTCAGAAAGTTACGTGATGCGCTATTGAATCAGAGGTTTCTCTCTTCCCTGTCTTCTAACATAAATAACTTATAGGGTTTAAACTGAAATCTTTTCTGTTTCTTATAATTTTAAACTACTTATATATATATTCTTAGCTTTTGTCTAATTGTTGAGTTTTAGAATTTGAATCTTTGCTATTTTATGTTGTTGGTGTTCAGCAGAAATAATTAAGCCTTGACTTTGCAGAAATCTATTACTATTTAACTGGTGAAAACTCACACTGCATAAGACATAAAAGATACTGGCATGTATCTAAATATCTATAATAAAGCATTATGGAAAACCCTACTGATCTTGAGATGTGTACTGTGTACACTTGGGGGAGGCAGTTGTTACATGTTCCAGTGTGTGGCATCTTAAACTTTTTGTGAATTAAGTTTTTTCTATTTCTTTTTTTTTTTTTTTCTCTCTCTTTTAATGACAGGATTTCACTGTGTAGTTCAGGCTGGCCTACAGCTCACTTTGTAGCCAAGGTGGCCTTGAACTTGTAGTGATCCCCCTGCTTCTGCCCCTGAGTGCGGGGATTTCAGGCGTGCGCCACCACCCCAGCCTGTGGACTAATGCTTGGTTGCTTGAGTCCCACCTCTTCATGGATTCGTTTTCTAGTGTTTTCTGTAGATGAGAAACTTGTTTGCAGCCTTCCCGGCTGTTGACATTTTAATGTAGCACTCCCAGTTTCTCACTTTAGAACCTATATGAAAATGCCATTTGCTCCTAGATGGAGAGAACTTTGCTGATACATGTGCAAAATGAAAAGTAAAGGTTTTTCCTGGTCTAAAAGATGATCTTAAGCAAATTTACTTTTTTATCAAAATAAGTGTAAGACAAATTACCTTTTTCTGTCCAAAATCAAATGGAAAGCCCAGTGAGTGGTCAGGTGTTGCCTTTATGTGTCAGAATGCTTTGCTTTGCTCTTGGTGGCTGTGATTTCTATCCTTGAAGTATTAGAAACTACTGCTTGCCATTTTCCTCCTTTGGAAGTGTTGGTAAATTGCTGGAACACAACAGAGTTTGTTTAGCTGCCGAATGTGGGCAGATAGGGAATACCTGACAACTGGTATTTAATCATGTCTTATTTGTGTGTTGTGTGTGTGTGTGCATGTGTGTGTGTGTGTATCTGTGGATGTATGGTGGTGGCTTTGTATCCTTTTGCTTGCAGGGGACATGATGACTTTGTTGATGAAAAAAGACACACTGACTGAAGAAGAGACTCAGTTTTATATAGCAGAAACAGTATTAGCCATAGACTCTATTCACCAGCTCGGATTCATCCACAGAGACATCAAGCCTGACAACCTTTTGCTAGACAGCAAGGTGCGTATCAGGGTAGCAGTATGAGTAGTGTTTGCTAATCTGTGCTGGGGCGAGAGCTGTTTTTCAGTCTGGTAAATTTTCCTTTTTTTTTTTTAAAGGGAAATCTATTACCACTTCCCACCCTCTAAAAGGCTTGTGGTTGTTTGATAGGACATGTGTGAAACTATTTGAGAGCAAAATTGACTGAAAGGGTTATTTTATAATAAAGCCAAAGATAGCAATCTTCTCACAACATATAATTAACTATACTTCCAAATCTTCTGTTGAGCTAATGAGGAACTCAGGCAAGAACCAGGAAGTAAGGCAATAGCAAAAACAAAAACATCTCACAAAGTCCAAATTCCTGATCATATGACCTCTGCCCAGCCTCTAAAATAGCCTGTTTATATTTACTTACTTATTTTTCATTTATTTGTTTGTTTGTTTGTTTTTTCTTGTTTCAGAACTTTTGTTTATTTATTTTTATGGCTGGCTCAGCCTGCCGTGAGGACAGGGCTGGTGCAGCATGTGGTGCCGGGGATCGAACCACGGTCCCTACAGCCGCCTGCAGGCGCTTTAGACCACTGAGCCATCCTGCTGAGCCCCAGCATCTTAAAAATAAATAGCTTAGTACATATGCTGTGGAAAATTTGAGGAAGTTAAAATTTTTTTTTGAGTTCTTTTTTTTTCCCCCCATGTATTTGGTACAGGGTCTTACTACACAGCTTGGACTTGTAGCGATCCTCCTGCTTTCAGGCTCCAGGTGTGCATCACCACACCCAGTCTCAGGGGCTGGCACAGCATGCCAAGGAGGCTTGCCAGCAATTGAACTCTGGTCTCTGCGCTTGCCTAAGCAGGCACTTAGTCTGCTGAATTATCTCTCTGGCCCTTGAGTTCCATTCTTATACCAAAAAGAAAGAAAGAGAGAGACAGAGACAGAGACAGAGACAGAAAGAAAATAGCTTTATATTCTGCTTGGTTTTTGGTTTTGCTATGTTAGGGGTTAAACTCAGGATCTCACACATGTTAGGTGAGCACTGTACCATTGAACTGCTTTCTCAGTGCTGTATAAGATTTTCCTGTGCCATTAAGTTCACATATATTTTTAATAAGCACTGGCCTGCCTTGTGTGGTTTCGAGTTCTGATGCCCAGGTTCCTTAGAGCTTGGCTTAGCTGTAGTGTGTGTGTAGCTCCATGAAACACCATGGAGGCCAGGCCTTTAAGAATCCAGTATCGCTGGAGAGCAGTGACTATCCTGCTAGGGACACATGTGCCCTCTACACTGTGCTAGCTTAGACTTGTATTCCAATGTCCTCATGAGTAAGTCCATTTATGTGTTGAGCCTTGTAGATTTAGATGTGAAAATGCTGAAGTGTTGAGTTTCTGCTGTATACTCAGAATAGCTATAGAATTCTCTGAAAGTCTAGGCTTGAATAGCATTTGCCCTAGGCACTGCTTTTAAGACAGCTCCTTTCCTCAGCAAAGCATATAATTTTGAGAACTATAAGTTAAAAATCTGTTCCCTTGCTTATAGGACAAGTTATTTCTAAATCAGAAAAAAAGGCTCAAAGCTGACCTTGTATAGCATTGTACCTTCTGAGGCCCCAACCCTTGCCCCCAACACACACATCAGAAGGATTTCCTTTAAAAAAAGAAAACATAAAAACTTGAACCATCCAAGCTGGTATCCTTTGGCCCTGTCCCCTGCAAAATTTGTACGGTAAACCCAGAGGATGGCGGTATTGAGGAAAGGCCACATTGAAGTCATTCAGACTCAAAGCTGGGCCACTCTACTTCTGACTGCTCTTGAGCTGATGTCTCCCCTGAGCACGAGGATTTCCTTCTTCCTTTCTTTCACCTCTTCCGTGTTAAAATCGCATCCCACGAATACATGCTTCTAGTACAAGGCCAGCCATTGTATTAGGAATCCTGCATGTATTAACTCTCATTTCTGCCAGAGGGAGGTTGAAGAAGTGACTGTGCAGTATTGCTCCCTTTCTCTTTTAAGCAGCTTACTCCTTAGAATTTGTCCCAGTGAAATTCAAGAGGAGAAAAAGCTATGTGAACCAGAGTTATTCATTTACTTATAATTTTAATGACCATTTAATCAGGGTGCCATGTGTATCACACATATTTGGGATTGGGGATACAGACCTCCTCTGTCAAGGGCACTTACAATCCATGTTACATGAAAGCAAAAAATTGAAAATGGAGTTAAGAATACAGGATGGGGCTGGGGACATAGCCCAATAGTATAAGCGCTTGCCTGGAAAACACAAGGACCTGAGTTCAATCCCCAGCTCAAAAGAAAAAAAAAAAAAGAGCAGAATATATTTAGGGAGCTGGGGAGATGGCTCCGAGGCACAAGTGCCGGCTGGGCAAGTGCAAGGTCGTGAGTTTGAAACCCATTTCACAAAAAAAAAAAAAGAATACAGGATGGTCCGATAAATAATAATGTAGTAAAAGTTAATTGTCTATTATGTAGGTATTAAAAACAGTAATTTTGAAGACTGTGTCAAAACATAAAATAGTTGATTATATTCATTAAAATAGTAAAATTGTCTCAAGATTCTATGGACTATTTATTTTATTTTATTTTTTTTTTTCTTTTTAAATTTTTTATTTTATTTATTTACTTTTTTCTTGTTTCAGAACCTTTGTTTGTTTATTCACTCATCTTTATGGCCAGCCCAGCCCGCCCCGAGGGCAGGGCTGGCACAGCATGTGGTGCCGGGGATTGAACCGCGGTCCCCGAAACTGCCCAAGCTTCCACAAGCAGGCGCTTTAGACCACTGAGCCATCCCGCCAGGCCCGGACTATTTATTTTAATTTCAACAAAACCAAGCATAGCATACAAAATCAGAGTCATTTAAATATAGTAGGACTTAGGATGCTCTTTCAAAAGTTTATCACTGCACATTTCCCTCTGCTAAAAAAACAAAACAAAACAGTATCCTTCACCTGTAGAGATATAGGGGGTAGGGAAGGAGCAGAAGAGAGCCCTGTCCTACATGCAGGAACACTCGTCCACTCACTGCCTTTTCTTCCTCTCCACAGGGCCATGTGAAACTTTCTGACTTTGGCCTTTGCACAGGACTGAAGAAAGCGCACAGGACGGAGTTCTACAGGAACCTGAACCATAGCCTCCCTAGTGATTTCAGTAAGTGTTAGCAGTGATGCTGTCCGTTCCCAGGCGGGGGTGGGAGGGCTGTTTCCTGGTGATAGGGATTCTCCCAGTGTGTGTTTTTGAAGAAATGATGTGGAATGCCTACTGAGGCCAGGTGAGCACTGCTCAGTGTGTTAAGGCAGACGCCGAAAAATGCTTGTCCTTAGAGCATTCCTGGAAAGGTACTGTGGATGAAGATGGGGCCAGCAAGCCGGAGGTGTAGAGGGGGAGTCCTGGGAGCAGCGCAGGTCAACCTTGACCCTAGGTCTGTGATGGCAGGCTTATAGACCAACTACCAGAGTACAGCCAGAACCATCTCCCGTGCTGGAAGGTGTCAGCACCTTCACACATTAACATCTTTTGTGTTAAAAGAAAAACATCACAACCTGAGTGCCATAGGTTCGCCACCACTGCGCCAGGTCCTTCTTTGTGTCATGGCAGAAGGAAATCATCACCTTTATAAGGTTACTTCCCCTTCAGCACTATTAACATTGAAGCTGTAGGTTCCTGCGACTAACTTCCTGTTCCAGTCCTACCGAGTCCCAGCCGGTAGCACAGCCCGCGCACCGGCTGGGCTAGGATCCTTGGCCCTCCTTCCCCTCCAGCCCAAGCTCCAGCACCGAACTCATCAAACATCTTGTCTGGCAACCAATCTGGTCCATGAGCCTACCAGGGCTACTCAATCCCAAAGCTCCACCTCCACCTACAGACCACATCCCCCGGGATTCACAGAAACTAGCAGCCAGAGCTCCAGCACAGAGTCAGGAACCTCTGTAGAGGAACCAGCTTGGAGTCTCCAGACCAAACGCCCATAGACACAGCATAACACCACCAAAGTGCAGAGGCCGCTTCCATACAAAATGATAACAACAAGGAGTAGGAGGCAATCTCAGGGCCCGTGCCCACCCAAACCAAATACAGAAGACACTATCATGGAAGAAAATAGGAACCATACAGATGAAACCTCTGAATTGGTAGCATCAGAGGCAGACACACAAGTGCAGAAACTTATAGAGCAACTGAGATCAGAGATAACATCTGAAGTAAAAAAAGAAATACATGAAGTGGAAAAACGGCTGGAG
>PVJA010011919.1:0-53620 GCA_004027025.1 Myocastor coypus
GAGATAATGAATAAGGTTTTGAATTTTACATTCTCAATAAGACTTTGTAGAGTTTCTTTTAACTTATAACTTTTAAGCTTTGGCAATAAAATTTCAACTTACATTTAATTTATTCTAACAAGAAATAAGTATACTTCAGAATAACCATATGTTTCACCAGTAGTATTAAATCTGCCTCAATTTCATCCAACTTCTGTTGGGTTAAATGTTTAAATTGTCAGGTCCTATCCTTGCCCAAACTCAGAAATAGTGTCTGGGTGTGGCAGATAGCTCAGTGGTCTAAGTGCCTGCCTGGCAAGTGCAAGGACTCCAGTTTGATCCCCAGTGTCCCATTCTTTGCTGGCTCTGATATGGGACCTGGTGACCTACTCCTGCAATCCCTGCTCTGGGTAGGCTGAGACAAGAGGATCTCCACAAATCTGAACTATGCAATGAGACCCTGTGTACAGTAAATAAATGAAGTCATGTCGGTTAGCTATCATTTGTGACATCACAATGTCCTTAGCTTATTAGTTAAATATGACATTAGTTAAATGTTAAATGCTGTACTAGTTAAATACAAACACTAAGGGCCCAACCATTTACCAGTAGAACTCCAACCTGACTTGCTATTTTGGATGTCTGTCTCAACCCAAGTTTTAAAACAAAAGAAAGAAAAAACATTTAATGTTTATTCCTATTTTGTCTGTCTACTTTGAATAATTTCTTGATGGGACTAACGTAGCAAACATAAACACAAGACCGACTTCCTTGGTGTCAAGGTCTTTCCAGTGTTACAAGGCGTCTTGGAATGATGGCTCCACAGAAATGGCATCTTTAAAATAAAAAAAAAAAAAATTGAGACCAGTTTTGCCACATCATGTGTCTTCTCTGCTTGATGACAAGTCAAGATAAAGTTATTTACACAGGATGTAAATTACCTAGTTTACATGGAGCACAGATGCATGTTATGTAAGTCATACAAAAATTGGAGGCCAATGCAAATTTTTGCATATAGCACGAAATACTCACTGAAAAAATAGAGAGCCTGGGATAAGGGAAGTTAAAACAATATGTAAGGAACTTGTTAGGATAACTTCATTAATTAGGAGACAAAAAAGACACCTTGCATAAGTTTTACTTGTGTAGCACATAACACAAATGAAATAAGCAGAACTGGGAACTGTCTTTCTGAAACAAATAACATATTATCATCTCATGTTTTAAAGGTGACCACCTGGGACTGGACCCGAGCAGAGAAAACATTCTCAGTTTACGAGATCATGTGCAAGATCCTCAAGGTATGATCAGTAATAGATTTTGAAAAAAAAAAAAAAAAACACCCTAAAATGATATTTCCTCAGCAAACGGTGTTATGGGCAAATAACTCCCTTATGAAAAAGAAAACTAGAGATTTTTTTAAAAAGGCGATAGAAAGATAAAAATTGTAGTAAAAAGAAACATAAGCTATGGAAAAAGATGTGTAGACATTCTGTTACAAGCCTAAATAATGGCAAGCATTTTCTGAATTTCCTCAGTCAGGGAGCAAACTGAGAGGATCTGGCCAGGAGGATTAGGGAGGAAGTGTCGAGGACAACCAGTCAAATAGGGGCCCAGCAGGATGGCTCAGTGGTCTAAAGTGCCTGCTTAGGAAAGCTTAGGTGGCTGCAGGGACCGTGGTTCTATCCTCGGCACCACACGCTGCGCCAGCCCTGCCCTCAGGGCAGGCTGAGCCGGCCATAAAAATAAATAAATGAACAAACAAAAGTTCTGAAACAAGAAAAAAAAAAAATTATGGCCAAACTTAAGCCTCCATTTTTGCCAGTTTAATTTTCCTGAATAAAATATGAAGCAAGATTGTAAATAAATCTTGAGTTTAGAAGAGATACAAGATAGGTAGATGTTTAGACAGACACACAGGTAAAAATAAGTATTAAAAACATACGTTTGTCTTTATTTTGGGATTTGGCCATATCTCTGAGTATATGAAAAGATATTCAGTCATCATAGATTCATTATGTTGCTGTGTGCCATTTAGAGTTGTGGCAGTTGGGACTTGGGAGATAGCTCAGTAGAATAACTGCTTAGGTGGCAAGCTCAGGATCCTGAGTTCAATCCCCCGTACTGCAGAAGAAAGAAAAAAAAAATTGGCAGTAAATGTCACCAAGATTTCTACAAAACTCTAAATGACAGCTAAAGTCTTTCCAAATGGTTAAAGTGGGAACAAAGACTATGACCAGCTAACTTTTAAAAATAAATTTTACTGTGTATATTCAGGTATATGGCAAATGTACAGTGAAAGGTTTACTCTTGCGCAATAAACTAAAATTTTATTAACTTTGAATAATTTCCAATTTATTTTTGTTTTGCAGTAGAAGTGGTTAAGATCCATTATTTAGCAAGAATTCCATGCACAGTGCAATTTTATTACCGGGTGTGCTTAGGTTTCACATTAAATCCACTTTCTGCTCCTCCCTCGTGTTCACTACTTGGTGCCTTGTGACCTGCACCCGCTCATTTTGCCTTCCGTCCTCTCCTATAAACCACTGCCTTTTTCTCTACTTCTGTGCCCTTGTATTCCTTGAGCTGTTTCCCGTTCTACATGTAAGAGAGATCAGGCAGTAGTCTTGTGTTAGTGTCTGGATTATTACACTTACAAGAGTAACAAGAGATCATTAGCCTAGAGCTCTCCAGGCTTGTCCATGCTCTGCCTAGGGGTGAGGCCTCCATTGTGAGGCCTGAATTATACACTAATATATATATATATATATATATATATATATATATATATATATATATGACACAGTTTCTCTGCCTTTTCCTTGTCAATAAATTCTTTGAATATTTATAAATGTTGGCTATTTTGAATGACGCCTCAACATACATGAATGTGCAGGTGTCTTTCTTAGACCTTGATTGTCTTTCTTTCACGTATAGGTCCAGATCATCCGGGCCCTATGATAAGATCTGCTTTTAGTTTCTTCAGAAATGTCCATAACATGATATAGAACACCTGTACCCATCTGAGCAGCTTCCAGTTATATGCAGGGGTTCCTTGTTGGTGCTTACCTCATGAGATTGTTTCTTTTCATATTTTTGGTAATAGCTATCCTAACAGGTATGAGATGGAGTCCTATCCTGATTTGGGCTTGAACTTCTCTTAGAGTGCTTTTTTCTTTTTTTTTTTTTTTTTAAATCATTATTGTGTCTACCTGTTGGCCTTACTTATGTATTTCTTGGAAAAATGTCTATTCAGATCTTTGCCCCATTTTTCTATTGATATTTGTAATGAAGACATAATATTGATTCATCCTAATGAAGTTTATTGCAATAACTCAGTATACGTAGATATTGTGTAATAACCTATTTAAGCTTTTCCATCTCTTTGAATACTTCCCATCATTTTGAAAGATATCATAGATTGTAGTGACCAAACATCACTGTGTAGTGCTACGGGCAGAACTAAGCCTCCTCTCTCTGTGTGCTCTGAGATGCCCTTATGAGCCTTCTCCCGCTCTTCCTTCCCTGTGCTGCTGACTCAGCTTTCAGAGGCGTGATTCCGTCCCATCCTTCAGGAAGGTCAACACTTTGGTCTCTGCCAATGTAGGAAATCAGGTGTCATCGGTCTTTCTATGTTTGGCTTATTTCATGTAACATAACAATCTCCAATTTCATCTATTTTTTGCCCATTTTTAATTTTATTTGTTTTCCATTTGTACTGAATGAATTTACTTCTATTTTCATTTTTGTATTGCCTACTTATAAGATAGATGGTGTGCAAATGTTTCCTCCCAATCCATAGCCTGCCTTTATATTTTCTTCCGTATTTCATTTGCTATGAAGTCATATTTTAGTTGTATGCAGTCTTGGGTGTTATTTTGCCTTTGTGGCTTAAGCTTCCAAGATAATAACAGAAAATAAAGACACAGAAAATTGTGCTTTTACCTATATTCTCTTTTAGGAGTTTTAGAATTTCTTTCCTTACATTTAGGTCCTTAATATATTTTGTTGATCCGTTGTTATAGCATCACAGAACTTTTCCTCTCTGTGTGTAGAAATCCTGTTTTCCTTGTGGTAATTACTGAAGAGATCGTCCCATCTCCACTGTGTCTTCTTGCTGCCTTTGTCAAAGGGTCATTGACTATGTGTGATGTTTTCTTTCTGTCTTTCTGTACTCAGGCCAGGGTCTATAAGATCTCACTACATAGATCATAGATCGGACTCGCAGTGATTCTCCTGTTTTCAGCCTCCCAAGCACTGGGATTACGGTGTGTGTCACCATGCCCAGTCTCAATCGCTGTCTCAGCATGCCCTGTGGGTGGGGCACACATGACAGTCTGGGGATTGAACCCCAACTGCTGTACTCTGCCTAAGCAAGCACTTCGTCATGTTTGCTATCAGGCCAGCCCAACAATGTGTGATTTCTGAGCTCTTTATTTTATTCTGTTATTTAATGCTCCTGTTTTCCTGCCAGTATATACTCTTTTGTTAACATGAGTTCTTTATTTTATCATTTCAAACAGAGAGCATAGGGACTACAATATAAAGCGCCTAAGCTGAGCTTTTTCCTGTCATGATTATGCTCTGTGGGGTGTTTTCTGCCTCATTTTGCATTTCAAGATTATACTTCCACTATCATGAAGAATGCCAGGAGAATTAGATAAGGGTTGAATTATGTCAGTGTATTGCCTCATAGTATGAAGACTCTTTCCAAGATTAAATTTCCTGATAAATAAATATATCTTTCCATTTAAATATGTCTTAAATTCTTTAATCATATTTTACAGCTTTCAGTGTAAAGATCTTTTACATCCTTAACTAACTTGATTCCCAAGTATTTCAGTTCATTTTTGATGCTATCATGGTTTGCTTTGCTCTTGATTTATTTCTCAATGAAGTTTATATGTAGGTATAAAAATACTACTGATTTATTTATGTTTACTTTGTATCCTGCCAGGTTGCTAAATTAATTTATCAATTCTACTAGGGTTTTCTTTGCAATCTTTGATGTATTTTCCTACATGGATTTTATCACCTGCCAGAAGGATAATTTGATTTCTTTTCTGATTTTACTATCTTTTTTTTCTGACTTTCTAAATAGTGTCTGCTTTACTATGCAGTGGCAGAATTGGCACCCTTTCTATCAATTTTAGTTAAAAGGCTTTCACTCTATATGAACAATCTTTGAAAGTTTTTTATATGCACCTTTCATTATGTTGAAGAACTTTCTGTAAATGAATTTGAGAATTTTCATCAAAAAAGGGAGTTGGCTGTCCTCAGATGCTTTAGTAGCATCAGTTGAATTCATCATGCTTTTAATTTTTCATTTTGCTAATGTGAAATGCCCCATCATTTGCTATATATTCAGTCAGCCTTTCCTTTCCTGGGTAAATTCTACTTTCTGATGACATATAATTATTTTGAATGTATATCGCTATATTTTACTCGATGCAATATTGTATTTGATTTGTGAATATTTATTAGTGTGTTTTGTATTAATACTCTTCAGATAATCTAGCCTGTATTTTATAATCTACTTTGTGATTATTTTTTTCTGAGTGTGCTTTAGTGTCAGAGGTTTCCGTCCATAAATATGTTTGGAAGTATTCACTCTATTCTTATTTTTCAAGGATTATTTTTGATAAATTTATTTGTTTGTTCTTTGATTATTTGGTATAACTTACCCATGAATCCATCTGTTCATGAACTATTCTTTTGGGGAAGGCTTTATTCATATTTCTGGAAAACCTTGTTATTTCTCTGCTTGTATTTGATTCACTCCTGTTTCATTGTATATTTTTAAGGAAATGTATTCATTTCTTTTAGGTTATCCAATTTGCAGATACAGTATTTGAGAATAATCTAATATAACCTTTCATATTTCTTTTTTTTTTTTTTTTTTTTTTTTTTTTTTTTTTTTTTTTTTTTTTTTTTTTTTTTTTTTTTTTTTTTTTTTTTTTTTTTTTTCTTTTTTGAGACAGGGCCTTGCGGTACTGTTCAGGCTGGCCTTGAGCTCAGTTTTGTAGCCCAGGCTGGTCTTGAACTCTCACTGATCCTCCTGCCTCAGCCTCCTGCGTGCTGGGATTACAGGCGTGCGCCACCACGCCTGGCTAACCTTTCATATTTCTGAAGTATGTTATAATTTATTCATTTTTATTTCAATGATTTAAATACTTTTCTGTAAACTGCTCAAGAGTTTGTTGGTTTTAATGTTTTCAAAAGTTGAGTTTGACTGTGTGTTTTTGCCAAGTAATTTTTGTTGAAATTTTGCTATATTTTGTATATATATTTACAATGTTGGAATATATATATATATATATATATATATATATATGTATATATATATGTACAATATAATATAATGTTGGATTTATGTTATTCTGTTTTCCTAGTTCCCTGAAACAAACTGACTTTCTATGGGATCTTCTTTCTTTTTAGATGTAGACATTTATTCCTATAGACTTCTGCCTTAGAATTACTATTGCTCTCTGTCTGTCTCCCTTAGGTTTTGATAGTGTTCCCCTCTTCTTTGGCTTTTGAGACAGGGTCTCACTATGCAGTTCAGGCTGGCCTTGAGCTCACTTTTGTAGCCCAGGCTGGTCTCGAACTCGCACTGATCCTCCTACCTCAGCCTCCCGAGTGCTGGGATTACAGGCATGCGCCACCACGCCCGGCTCCCCTCTTCTTTGTTTCAAAATAGTTTTCAACTTTTCTTCTTTGATTGATTCATTAGCTGTTCAAGCAAGCATTAATTTCCAAATATTAATGAATTTCACACGATGTTTCTTGTGACACTACTATCTAATTTTACACCATTACAATTTGAAATGACATCAGGTATGATTTCAGTCTTTTTAAACAAGTTGCAGCTTGTTTGCGAGCTAATATGATTGACCTTGAGAAATTTCCCTGAGATATAAAACAGAAGATGTAACACGTTGCTGTAGTATGGCGGAGCCCACACACATCTGCTCAGTGTATTAGATCAGGAATGCATTCAAGTCCACTCTTTCCTTGTTCATTTTGTGCCTAATTAATTGGTCGAATTTTGAAAGAGACATTTAAAATGCCTATTATTATTGTTTTCTTTTTCACCAATTGATATTTTATTCATGTATTTAGGTGCTTAAATTTTTGCTGTCCATGCAATTATAACTGTTGTGTCCTCTTGATATAATAGCTCTGGATAATAAGTGAGGATGCTCTTTGTCTCTTGTGACAGATATAAACTGAATTATATTTTATAAGAGATACACATTGATTCATTCGCTGTGAACCAGTTAGGAAACACCTTCAGAGTTTAATTGTCTGTTGTTCTATTTCCCCTTCCTTCAAAGCATAGCTTTGGGATACACACTATTGTTGGATATAGATGTATGTTGTGTTCCCTTTTTTTTTTTTTTTTAATTCCTTTCCCTCACATTTCCATTTAATTGTACTATCTCATTTTCTTAACCTGCAAAGCTTTTGGTGAAAGATCTGCTTATGCTACACTGGAGATTTTCAGCTTGGTGGCTTGATATTCATTTGATACTCTTAAATTCTCTCTTTCTCTAAATTTTGACTGCTTGATAATAATGTATCTCAGAGGACCTCATCCTATTGAGTAAAGCTGGGAATATTTAAGCTTCATCGATCTGCATGTTTGAATCTCCATAAACACACGGAAAATTTTCAGGAATTATTTTATCAGATAATCTTTCCACCCCTTTGTTTATCACTTTGTCTATAGCTATCAAACTGCAAATATTTTGCACTTAATGGTATCTCTAAAGATCTATAGTTTAGCTTCATTCTCTTTATTTTCACATTTCCTACCAGAGATTTTAGAATGTCTATTTTCAACATCAGATTTGTTCTTCTTCTAGACCTAGTCTGCCACCAAAGCTCTCAATTTTATTTCCTATTTCATTGACTGAATTATTCAGTTCCATGTGTTCTTAGTTATTTTCCCATTGATCTTGTTTTGAATTTCTAATTCAGTTCATGAATTATTTTCTTGATTTCATTGAAATTTTGACTTGTGTGTACATTTTTTATAAATCTTAGTGATTCCTTAAATTCATTGCATATAAACATATAATGAATTTAAGGCAGTTCATTAACTAAATTTCTTTATGGTTGGTCCTACAGAATTGCTATGTTCCTGCAGTGGAGTCAGGGTTCTTTATTCTTTCATTTCCCTTTTCTTTTTGAACTTCATTCCATATTTTACAGCAAGGTTGTCTTCAGGAGTCATATAGTGTGGAGTAATTTCAGAGAGGAAAATCAAGTCAGCACATAAACAAAAGCAATAAAACCCAGATAGGGGCTGGGGAGATAGCTCCATGGCACAAGTGCCTGCCTGGCAAGTGCAAGGTCGTGAGTTTGAACCTCAGTCCCACAAAAAAAAAAAAAAAAAAAAAACCCGGATATCACTCTGGAGAAACAAATTTTACTAAGGCAGTGCTGGCAAGCACAGTGCTATTGGGAACCTACTCATGAGCAAAGAGCTCCGAGAGGTGTGCGTGGTTCCCACCGCGCTGTTCAAAGAAGTTCCGTGCTCAGATATTCAGATGTTTTGTTGACTTGTACACCCTCCTGAGTCCAGCACAGCAGACCATTTGTGCTTCTTGACCCAGAGAAAATGTTTTGCTCGCCCTTCAGAGACATTAGAATGCCCCTACCCCAGCACCACATGCCAACAGGATCACAGTAAGGTAGCCCACCCACCTTCTGGTGGCTCCAACCTTTGGTGTACCAGTGCGCTTCTGCCTTGCAGAACAGTAGCAGACACAGTGGTCCCACCCTCGCTTCCTGAGATGGAACACTCTGGCAATTTTCTGTTCAGAAATTTTGATGACTTGTGCCACTCTGATTTCCAGAATAAATACTCCCAACACTCACTACTTGGAACTGGACTAGTTTCCTTCATGTCGTACAAGGCCCTAAGGCATCTGTCCCTTTGGGCAGTGTAATCATTGCTATCCAAACCCCCACGAAGTCCTGTCATTCCTGGGTGATGGCTGCAGTGGAGTCATGGTTCTTTAGTAAAGCCCTTGTGTCTATAACAGAGGAGACACAAGTCCTTGTGTTTTATGTTTTTCTTGCAGCTAACCACTCAGAGTAGAAAATACTGGAACTTTCATTTTTTTAAACTTTTTTTGGCAGGACTGAGGATTGAACTCAGTATCTTGCACTTGCCAGGCAAGCGCTTATTCCATTGAGCTATCTCCCCATCCCCACCTTCACTTTTTTTTAAAGTGTCAAAACTGTAAAATCTGAAAGACACAGTTATTAGTGGTGTCTAGGGCAAGATCTAAGGGACAGAAGAGTTATTCATTAGTCATCTCATTGCGTGGTAGAAGAATCACTTGAGTTATTTGAGGTTCTGTTAGTTAGGAGAGCTCTATAACCCTCAAGAGATATGTTGTGTGTGAGCAAAAGAAGTTCCAACCTGACACTTTTTATAAAAAATTGCCAAAAATGGCTCCTGAGGTAGTTTTCCACAAGTATACTTCAGCAAGAGCTGATGAAATTCATAAGAAATCAAAGAGATATAGAGGGAGGGAAAGAGGAGTGAGAGTGAAGAGGTTTGAGAGAGCAATCACAATCATCTGTTCCTCACCGGTACACTAGAAATGCTTCAGTTGTTACAGTGACTCAAGATTTATGTTTTTAGTCTTTAGATTGTAATTAACTTCTACACATTCTCCCAATAGCTACCAGATTTGTATCATTTCCCATATCATAAAATATAGTTTTTAAGTGTAACAAAAATTGATTATAGTACATTTATTTATTTATTTATTTATTTATTTATTTATTTATTTATTTATTCTTGCAGTACTGGGAATTTAACTCTGGACCCTGCACTTGCCAGGCAGGTACTTATCCCCCTGGCCCAGAACTTTACATTTTAAATAAGAAAATGTGTTAAATTATTTATAAAAATTAATTGTGACCTCCATAACACACACACACACACACATACACACGCACACAAACACACACACACGTGCGCACACTTATAATGTTTTACTTTTGTCCTTAAATTTTATTTTGGTAAACTGAGGTTTCTGCAGTTCACTTAAATATATGCCTTGAGATTATTTTCCATGCTAATTTTTATTCTCCAAGTAAATCCTATTATCTTTGGATAGATATCATCCGTCTCAAAATCATTTTCATGTTTTATGCAGACAATCTACAGAGTAGGGTTAGGGATAGGGATAGGGGTACATTCTATGGCACGCCTACAAGTGCTATGTCACCTGAACCTAACCAGGACCATGCATCAATCTGATGAAATAGAGTTAACATATAGCATCACCTTAATCAAGCCAAGTCTGCCTAATCTCTCCAGTTATGCATAAACATTCAGGCAACCTCGGTTGTGCACATTCTGCAAAATAGCTGGTCTCTATTAGTGTCCAAGTCATTAAAGACAGAGAAACACCATGGCAGACAACCTCATGCTGCAGCTACTTCTAAAAAGGTGGATCATGACTGAGTCAGAAAGACAGAATGTCACTTGTTTTTCCAACTTGCATTGTAATTGGTCTAGGTCAGTGGCATGCTGTTCTCATTTAGAGGCAAAACAATGAATTGTGGATGTGGAGGGGAAGATACTGAGGTATCTGCTGAATTGTCACATTCAGGGAGTTCTTCAGAAGCTCACAGGAAAATCTCTTATAAGTCTTCTTGTGATTAAATATTTTACATTTCAGGAGTGACTAAATAAATAGATCTGTGAAGGAATAGATAATTAGGTGGGAAAAGCCTGCCTGTGAAAGACTCAATCCAGTAAATGGTGGTAGAAACTCCTCAGGTTAGCCATACTAGGAAAAGTCACTTCAGAGAAGTGCTGACTAAAGCTGAGCTCGAGCTAGGAACAACTGTCAAGGGATGCAACTAATGATGCGTGGAAGGGGAAGGCACATGACTGAGTGGTGCGGTGCTTGGCTAGCGTGCCCGGGGTTTGATCATGAGGGTTGCCGAAAGAGAAAAAGCCTGGAGTAAGTGAAGAGATTAAGGAAACTAAAAGGACTTTTTTTTTTTTTTCTCTCGTGGTAACAGAGATTGAACTCAGGAACTTGACCAACACATATTCTACTGACCTTTCTCTCCAGCCCTAAAATGAAAGATTTTTAAATAAAATAAGGGAATGATCACATCATAAAGAAGTAACAGGGGCTGAGGAGATAACTCAGTAGAATAAGCGCTTGCCTGGCAAACTCAAGGACGTGAGTTCAATTCCCAGTCCCACAAGGAAGGAAGGAAGGAAGGAAGGAAGGAAGGAAGGAAAGAAGGAAGGAAGGAAGACAGACAGACAGACAGACAGACAGACAGAAAGATGCCGTATGTTGCCCCATCCCTGTCCCCGGATGTACCAACTCAGTGATGGAATCTAGGCCTGGTGGCTCATGCCTATAATCCCAGCACTAGGAAGGCAGAAAGGAGACTCTCTAGGAGTCTGACCTATCTAGTGAGACCCCAAAGAAAAACAATTAAGAAATAATATATGCACTTATTCATTATCTTCATATTTTCCTAGCAAATTTTATAATATCCCCCACTGACTCTATTAATTATTGAAATGCTAAAGCTAAATATCTTTGGCTCTTTTGCTGTCGATCTGATCTTTTGAGTGTAGAGACACTCTTAAAATTAGGGCATTTTAAAAATGTAATTGAAAATAAGCAAAACTCAGCACATACAAAATAATGCAGAAACACGAGGCTGGGTTAGTTTTCCATTGTTAGACACACAATCCAGCACCCACAGTTTCAAAGAGAGGCATAAATTCACGCCCTTCTGAAGGAGATTCAATCCATGATTAGCCAGCTTCAGAGGAGAAACTCCATGGTGGGAAAGCAGACATGGCGGTGGGCCCAAGATGCTTGGCTGATAGTGGGGTAGGGGATGGGAAGTAGGGAGATGGGGAGATGAGGGGTGGGAGGGGTGAGTGCCATGGAAGAAGCAGCGCGGCTCAGGTCTCAAGTCTGCATCTTCAGGACCGACCCACGGCCAGTGAGTCCACGAACCTCTAGGAGGGTTCCTGAGCCATTCTCGTTGGCGTTCAACCCTGACTGCCACGACTACGTACGTACCCGCGTATGAAGACACAACAACAGCAAAGGAAGCCTGCACACTGGATGCCTGTCATAGCAGAGTGTGTCAGCCTTAGGAGGCAGGCGCTAAAGTGGGGCGGGTGTAACAATTCCTTTGGGAGGCTGTACTTTACAAGAAGAATTCTGTCACAGTCATTGTTATGCCAGTGACCAATGATAGTAAAAAAGGTAGCAACTCAACTTTGGGTCAGTACTTTTTTTTTTTTTTTTTTCATATATATTATGGCCGGCTCAGCCTGTCCTGGGGGCAGGACCGGGGTAGCATGTGGTGCCGGGGATCGAACTGCAGTCCCTGTGGCCAACTCAGCTTGCCTAAGCAGGCGCCTTATAGCACTCAACCACTCAGCCATCCTGCCAGCCCTGACTTCTTATTTTAAAAAGTTATTTTTTAGGAACATTTTAGTTAAAAATGAAGAGACGTGCCTTAAATTTTTTTCATACAATTACAGCAGGTTCCATTTCTAAAATGCCTTTCTTCTTAAGAATTTATATATTATGATTTACAAAGTCAGTTAAAATAATAATGGTTTGAGTTAATGTGAATGGAACGTTTGAAATTACATTGCCCTGAAGTTTAAAGGTTTTCTAAAAATCCACCCTCTTAATTGTTTTCCGTCTCATTAGGTGCTTCTTGTTTTGCTGTTGTGTAGAAGGTTTTCTAAGCTATAGTGCTATGTAGCACTGCTGCTGTGAGTGAAAACTGTTTTCAGTTATTCTGAGTACGGACTTTCGAAAAACATTCAAAACATCGGGGAGAAGCGGTCCCTTCCCTCTGTCCTGCTGGGCCAGGCCCAGCAATTTCAAGTCCAGCTTCCTGGCCTGGCTCTGGAAAATGTTGTACCCATCATTAAGAATGGGTCTTCGCATTCCATTTTCATTGCTCTATAATGTTTTAGATTTCTCAGTATTTTAGAATGTACCCTCCTCTAAGAGTGAGTTTGCTGTAGTGGCCATCTCTTACTAACTGTGCTCCTATTTCTCTAAGATATCTTTCAAGCTCCTAGGTATCAATGCTTGAATCTCAGTTTTCGAAATGTGTTTCATTGGCCTGTTTCACTGGTCCCTCAGAGGGACCGGAAATGGACACTGTTCTTGCACTGCGTGCTGTCCATGTAGACCCTGATGACCGGCTCAGAACATCCCCGTCTTGAGGCACACATTCAATTTTCTCTCACTCATCATTGATTTCCTCTTTGCATTATACTCGTATGCCAGTGAGAACACAACATGAATTTTTCATTGATTATTATTTCTATAACCTCTCTGGTGGTTCCCAAAGGTTTCTTTACCATTTATGTTATAAAACTTATGTGTTTGCAATTTTCCACGAAACTTCTAAAGCAACGAAAGCTCTTAGTTAAAGCAAACAAGTACGTCAAGTATTGGGATATGATAGCAAAACAATTGAGTAATTTCACATTAAAACTGTAATGTTCAGAAGTCACTAAATCCTCTTTTCCAATAAATCAGAATCCTATCTGTGTCTGTCTCAGAATCCAATTATGTACCAGCCATTCTTTCTCCACTGAAGTAGATCTCAGACCAATATAGTTATGAATGAATCGCAAACTTCTGCGCTGTAGAAATATGTCCCTTTCAGTCTGAATTAGAAGCGGAGACAAAATATTAATCTAATGTTATCCTGAAGGGACATTGTTGCTTAAATACTACTATTTTAATTTAGTCCAATCATTTTAATAAAAATGTAAAAATTTAAACAGAGTATAAAAATCTAGCAAATTTTACATGTGCTACAGAAAAAAGATTGTACTTTTTAAAAAGTACTTAACAAGATGGTCTATTATTTATAATCATTTACTTGCTAGTAAGATATTACCTAGAGTAGATCATATTCTTTTTTTTTTTTTTATCTTTTTGAGACAGGGTCTCACTTTGCAATTCTGGCTGGCCTTGAGCTCACTTTTATAGCCCAGGCTGATCTCGAAGTCGCACCGATCCTCCTGCCTCAGCCTCCTGAGTGCTGGGATTACAGGTGTGCACTACCACGCCCGGCCTAGATCATATTCTTAATTATAAAAATCCTAGAAAAAAATCTTTTCACCCAAATCTATTTTCACCAGTGTCCAAGTTTCATTCCTTAGAAAGAGAATCGTTTGAATTCCTCTATTCAGTATAAATTCCCTTTGGTTTAATTTACAATTTCTTCTAATCTTTCTGGAATCACTGCATAGATTTCCATTTGTAAGAATTTTTCATACAAATTCCATAAAAGATCATATGATTTTTTTGGCATTTCCAAATTTTATAGTATTGTTTTAAAGTGAAAATATAATTTTCCTATCAGATGAAAGCATCTACGATTTGGTTTTAAGGACTTCCTCTACTAAGTAATGAAAACAGCTGTGTAAATTCTTTGAAATCTCCTTAAAATTAACTTATGAAGCTTAAAAAAACAGAGTAGCACAGAAAGTACTCCATCATAGTTCACAATTATATCATTTTAGTAATTAAATTAAGAACATTTGTTGTATTATTTTATTAACCACTAAGTTATTTTTAAAACTTTTGATTGTTTTCTTTAAAATTATACAATGTTGTGATTTACATTACTCCCTATGAGAGGACAGTCCCGTATCAAGCACTTATTTATTAGTATTTTTTTTTTAAATAAGAAAAGAGCAGTTGTACGGTCACGATTTCTCATAAAACTAGAGAAAGTGAGGGTAGGACAGTAAGTGACTTTTGTCTATAGGAACATGAAGGACCTGAATTTTACTCTATTCCATGTGCACACATCAGAAACACAGTTTTAGGTGTTGGGAAGATAGCTTGTTGGTCTAAGCAGCTGCCTGGCAAGTTCAAGGTCCTGAGTTGGGCCCCCAAGGTACCATGCACTGCAGGACCCAAAACCTTACATAGTGACTCATGTATAAATAAACAGAAACATAGAGGATTGTAACATTGCAATAAGTGTGCCAGGATGTTAATATCATTTGAGGTAGATTTTCAAGCAAGACAAGTTCTTTAATTGTATAATAAATAAACACAATTCATAAATGCAGCTTATTAGTAAAAGGTTCTCTGTTCTTATGAAGAACAGGATAAGTTAGTAAGTACTTGTAGTATGCTACTATCCACACTCCTCATGCGATGTTGGTGTATTTTTGTAACAGATCTTCATTTCTTTATATCTCTTTTTCTGATCCATCTTTGATTATCCCCAAATTAAATTTATGAATTAGGTTTTTAGACATCACTGTTGATTTCCCCTTTGTAGACCCACGCTTAAAATTGAGATATTCTATTTTTATGAGGAAAAACAACCTTTATCTGAACACGGCCATTGTTCACTGCTTTGTCATGAGACTTTGGAGAATAGTTATCACCCCATAGTTTGCAGTTCTTTTCAATTAATGGTCAACTGCTTGATGCACATGATACTCAGAGAACAAAGACGGTTATGACATGTGGGTAGCTTCTTCCCAAAGGTCACTGTATAGGACAGGTAGTTTCAGTTTTAAAGACATTTTAACGTATCAACTTGAAGAGTTAAACTTGGCTCATGGATAAGTAAATACAAATATAGAGGACTGCGGCATTGCAATAAATGCTGGGACAATGCGCTTGCTGGAGGGTGTGGGAGCCAGTGTGATACATGGTCCTCAAAGGCAGCATCCTAGGTCAGGGACCCTGAAGATGGCCATTTTCTCACAGGAGGGTGACCACATGCAACAGGGTTGCAATAAAATTAAACATACACTTAACCTCATTACATGTGGCTTCTGCCTTACATTTCTGTTTCTAGAAAAACTGCTTTTAAATAAGCAAACGTTGGACCAGGGAGATAGCTCAGTAGGATAAGCACTTGCCTGGCAGGTGTAGGGTCCTGAGTTCAATCCTCAGTGTCATAAAACATAAATAAATTAATAAATAAGCCAAAGTCATAATCACCTCAAGAAAACATAAACTGACATAGAAGATGTACATTATTTTATCTGACAATTTGAAAATTATTACACTAAATAGTGGCTTACTAAATGTCAGGAATGAAAAAGATTTATATACAAAAGCAGGGAAAGGTGTGCCTCATTCCAAATATAAAGTGTGGCTCTGGGTTGTATTATGTTCAATCATTCTCAGAAATTCTATTTTTCTATCAAAGTGTAAATTAAAATGTACGTCACTAATGTGTACACAAATGCAAACCACAACAATGTACTTTTAAATCAGGCATGATTATAAGTACTAACCACATAACATATATTCTGATTTTAACGCAATAGAAATGTTTCAAAGTGATGTTAATGCTAGTTTAAGATTGTACAAGGAAGATTCCTTTAGAAATGTTTTCGCGATCATATTATTTGGCAGAAAAATGACAGACAAGGACCAAAATTCACAAAGGTAGAGCTAACAGTCCCTTGTGGAAACTTACTGCTTAGCTACTTCCCACAGATTTATAACTTCATTGCATTAAATGTCATCTACACGCTAGTGACTCTGAGTTCTCTAGTACTTTCCCTGGCATTCCAAACAGACATATTGGTTGCCTTCTGCCGGCCTCCATCTCCATTAAATATCTCACAACTGATGTGAGCTCTCAGATGTCTGCCTCGGGTAATAGATTGCTCCTGTCCACTGCCTGGGAGTCAAAGTCCCTTTTGATAATGTCCCAAGGCTGAGATACCCGCAAAATTATCCTAGCCCCTGCGGTGGTGCTGTCTTGCTCATGCCTCTCCCATACTGTCTTTGTCATTTCTCACCTGACCTCTTTAACTCTGGGCTCCTACTAAGTGCATTTTTACTTAGTGTAATGCTAATGCATCAAACCACAGCCCTCTTCTCACCACTGAGTCTTCTGCCCCTTGGCTAATAATTCACCCCCAACTCCCCTGTCATATTTCTCACCTGCCAGGCACAGGTTCTTTGTATTTGTCACCTTCCCCTCCAAATATCCCGGGTAGTTTACCCTTTTATTCTGTGAATGCTCTCAAATGTCACCTCTTATCATCCTGTATAAATGAAAAGGCCCTCTGAGACAAGTGCTTCACACTGCTTCTGAATGGGTACCTGATATATTTCTTATATTTAAACCTTGTGCTGTTGCTCTTATGTCTTGTCCTGGGCCCATCAAATGAAAGATCTTGAAGGCAAAGTTGTCACTTGTTTGCCTCCATGGTCTTTTCTGATACCAGAGCAGAGCCTGTCACTCTGAAGGCATGCAATATTTTTATTGGATGTCTATAGTATCCTTGCCATAGGTATTGCTGTAAGCCCAAAGTACAATCCTTTCTCAAGCAGTAATGCAAACAATCTCGAAAAATATTTCTACAGCTATTTGCATTTTCTTAAAATAAGTAGCATTTAGAGATGATGCCTTATCGGACTGGGATTGAAACGGTACTTTTTTTGTCATGAGATATTGTCTAGAAGAGCTCGGAATCTCAGCCAAAGATGACATCATCCATATTAATGAGAACTAATTGAAGAGTTGGGCCCCAAACTTCCCCTTTATCTGACAAAATGCATAGGATTAATTGAATGCACTTTGTATGAGCTTGTGCAGCCAGAAACCATTTCCCCTAATGATCGGCAGTGTTTATGCCTCCCGCGGCAGAGCTTTAACCCAGCATGCTAGGAATCGGAAGCTGTGGTGCAGCGTGGGGACGCTCTATTCCCTTCCCATCTGACGTGTGACCAGGCTCACGTGAGTCTTATCTGCTACTCGAAAGCTGTAACTGCTTGGCAAGTTCAGCACATCTTGTTGGGTAGGTTGCAGCGGGGAGATATTAAGATAATTAAATAGCTAAAGCACAGCGCCAATTAGGAAAGGTAAACTGGCATGATTCATGTGGTTTTACAAAGGAATCAGAAAGGTCATTTGATAATTCCCCTTAAGATTAGAAAGGAGAACTTTTGAAGGAGTGCTGGCCACCTATTTTTAATCACAGCTGAGAAAAAAAATAGAGAATATTGAAAACTGATGAGTGATGTGTTTATAAAAAAACACAGTGCGCTCTATAAGGCAAGTATTAGAGGACAAAGATAGGAGTTTTAATCTTTGGAGACATTTAAGTGTGTAGTTGCTTGGGTGAGGCTTTGATATAGGACCATACGACCAGCCACAACTGTCACTGTACTGTGACCTCCGATGTCCTCATTAATAGCAAGTATTGTCCTGTGCAGCTAATTCTCTTGCGAGTTAAATGCTCTCTGCTTGTAGGATTCTTAAACATGCATACAAAGACTTTTTAGTATGATGTAAATATTTTCCAGAGTAGAGTATTAGAACTTTAATCCGAAGAAAAGGTTTTATAACTATTAATTAAAACTAGGTAATTTTGAGAGTTATCCTTTTGAATGATACTACAGGAAATCATTATTTTGTGTATCTATTGCTTTGCTTTACTTACTATAATTTATATTAACTCATGCTTCTTTCATTTTTTTTTCCCCTAATAATAATGTTCTGGGGAAAAAACTGGATCTCAACCAAAATAATAATGAAATCAGTTTGGGTATATTAGACAGGAAATCAAGAATGCAAATCAAACTGAGATGCCATACAAAGTTTCTTTGATAGTACAATCTGTATACTGTATCCACTTTCTTAAATATTCCCACATGAAGAGCTATGTCCCATGTGAGGGTAAGCATTTTCCTTTTTGAACAAACCACCTGTTTTAATAGAGCTTAAGCAATAGCCTGAAGATAGATTTAACAGAGGGGTCACTATGAATATTGTAAAGAAAACCACAAGATTTAATGGAAGCAGATTCATTATAGAGAACACATATCTGCCTCATCAGAGTCCAGGAAATGCAAACACAGTTTTTCTCCAAAATAGGAGCTCTTCATACAGTATCTGCCTCTGAATCTCGTACATCTCAGTGATGTGAAAGATAGGAAGAGCTGTGTCTTTGACAAGCATATTTTTATGGAGTCATAGGAAACTAGGGGAACCAATTCTGATCTTAGAATCTGACTTTTAACTCTAATGGTGGGAAAAGTCAATGGAAAGTGATTATACCTGTAACAAACATTTCACTTAATATTTTAGAATCCTTACATGTTCAATATATGAATTTCTTCAACTCATTGCACTTACTTTTTCTACTTTTTATTAATTTTATTTTTTTAAAGAATAAAAATTGTAATAGAAAAAAAAGCATAATACATTTCACTAAACAAAATAAGAATTCAGCCATGTGTAGTGTATTGCATGATGTTATGTTCAAATTAGTTGTTTAGGTTATCAGATATAAACAAGAAAGATTGGTTTAAAGAAAAACAACAAAATGAAATAATAACAAAAATGTTACAAGACATGCAAAGGAAAATATTACTAAAAAGAAAAAGTTTAAGCATTGGCTGTTCCTTTGAAAAGACCAGCAGAAATCATCTGTGCAATTATTCCAACTCTTCTGCATATATACATAGAAGCATCTTCCCCTTCTTTCTTTTGTGTTTTTCCACATCATAAGTTTTCCTTCCTGTTGTACCAGTACTTCCCTTCCACAGTATCCATGGTACCGTTGTAATTTTATTTACTCTTCCATGTTCTCACACTAACAAGATAATAAGATGTTTATACATGTGGATCTGATTTATTTCATTTACCAGGATACTCTTCAGTTGTAGCTATCTAGAAAAACCTCAAATTTAATTTTTAATAGCTGAATAATACTCTACTGTGTAAAAATACCGTTGTTTTCACTTCTCCGTTGATGCATATTGGGGCTGTTTACAAGATTTAGCTATGACAAATTGCACTGCCATAAACATGAGTGCACATATATCTCTGAGGTAAAATACCCAGGTGGGGGGAATAGCTGGCTTGAAAGAGACTTCCAATTCTAGCCCTTTGAGAAATCTCCATGTAGATTCCCATGTTTGTACCAGACTGCACCTCACCAACTGTGGAGAACGGTTCCTTCTTCCCCACAGCTTTGCCTGTGTTTGTTATTGGTTGACTTCTTGGTGATACCCATTCTTTCTGGGGTGAGGTGGAATCTCACTGTGGTTTTAAATTGCATTTCTTGAATGACCAATGATACTGAACATTTTTTCATATATTTATTTGGCATTTCTATCTCATTTGTGAAGTGTGTATTGATCCCAGATGTCCATTTTTGGACGGGGTCTTTGAATTGTGTAGGCACAGTATTTCAAAATTGTTCGTATGTTCTAGATAGGAGTCCTTTGTTTGAGGGACAGTCTATCAGAATAATTTGTGAGTTGTTTTTGTTTTTTAACTCTGCTAGTGATTTTTTTTTTTTTTTTTGTCTTTTTGAGACAGGGTCTCACTATGCAGTTCAGGCTGGTCTTGAGCTCACTTTTGTAGCCCAGGCTGGTCTCAAACTCCCACCGATCCTACTGCCTCAGCCCCCCCCCCCATTGCTGGGATTACAGGTGTGTGCCATCACGTCCAGCTATTGATTTTTTTTTTTTTTTTTCTGGTGGGACCAGGGATTGAACTCAGGTCTATTGCATTTGCCAGGCAAGCACTTATTCTACTAAGCTCTCTCCCCAGCTTGCTAGTGACTTTTTAACACGCAGAATTTTTTTCAAAAGGATGAGATCTCAATATCTTGATTTTTATGTATTTCTTTTGTTACTAAATTGATTGTTTTAATGAATATATAAAAGCACAACAATGGTATGCAACACTTAGTGCAATCTTTCAGAGCATGTATATACTGTGTAATGTTTACATCAGGTTAACATACTTAGTTCCTCAAACATTTCTCATGTTTTAGTGAAAATGTCCACAATCTTCTAAGTTCTTGACATACATAGCATATACCAGTTGTTATGCTTTCACCTTACTGTGAAAATGTACTAGAACTTCTTTCTCTGAACTCTAGCATTGAACCCAGTGATTGAACCCACTGCAGCTGTTCAAGAGCTATTTAAGCCTTCCTTTCCCACAATTCTACTAGAAACTTCTATGAGATCCATGAGTTTAGATTCCACACAAGCGTGATATAAAGCAGTGCTTTCCCAGTTGTGCCTGGCTTAGTTCATTTAAGATACTCACTTTGAGTTGTCTAATCCTTAACTTTCTGAAAAGTGCAAACTAGATCTTAGGAGAATATTGTCATGAATGATGTCTTTCACATGGGACATATTAGTAACGAGAACAATAAAGAAGTATCTGTGGTGCCAGGCTTTAGCATTTATGCAGGTCTGTTAAGGTACAGCTGCTTCCACAGCTGTGTAGGGCCACGCTTCTCTACGGTACACACGTGGCCTTGGTCTAAGGAGAAGGGCATCAGAGGCAGATTCGGCTAACGATGCACATCTGGAAACCCCGACTTCTCTTCGGGGTGAACACTACCAGCTGTTCTTCTGGATGGAGTTTTTTGACTCTGATTTCAACATTCTCCTAGAGTAGTATCGTGACATTATATGTGTTATTATGCATATGAATGTCAGAAAGTGTGTAGGATTCAGACAGATGTGATCTAGGTTTAAATAATTTCTGCTTGGTAATCTGACAGTTACTAATGCTATGATATGATATCAGAGAGACTGTGGAACACTCGGTTTATACCCATCATTTTCCTAATTAAATACAGATATCAGATCATGTGATCTCCACATGAGTCCAAGTCAGGAACTATCACACCCTTTCTACAAGTTATGTTTAGAGAGGTGAAGGTAGTAATGACATTAACATTCAAACTTCAGCCAAATGATTCCAAAGTTCACTTAGTATTCAAGGCTTAAACAGCTCTTCTCATGGGGAAACGATGGGTTTGTTGATATTCAGCTTTCGTCATCAAAAATGAAGACTACAGTGCAATTTAACTTATCAAAGATTAGTGGTGGTCATGTATTTAAAGAGTATGTCCATGTACATCAGTGCTTATAGCTCCTTAAGAAGAAGGGGGAAATTTAAAGACGCACCCACACATTTCACAGATAAGAAAACTAAATCCAGATAAATGAATTGAGTTGCATAGATAGAACTCATACATATATGCACAAAAATCAAATTTGTTTTGATTTGAGTTGATATTAAATGCTCTCAAATATTTTGTTTTATTTTAAATAGGTAATTATGAAAATTAGTTCAAGTGACTCTCTCAAAACTTGAAACATTTCTCTCCTATTTGAATTCATGAAATTTAGTTGTGAACACGTGACTGCCTTCCTGTGACAAGGCTGAAGTGGCATTTTAATAGGGAGGAAATGCTAGCAGCCTAGGGCTGTGCCCTACCTATAAAACATTTCCTCCTTTAGAGGTATGCTGTTGTGATAGATCTAATCTGAGTTTCAAGAATTCTTCCTGCCTCAGACGTATAAAGAAACGCTCCAAGGGAACCCCTTGTTACCAGTATTTGCTAAAAATGCATATTTTTCTAATATATTCAAAAGTCAACAGGTACTGCTTAAAACATTCACCGACTTTGAGTGTATGTTTTTATGGCATACATGCAAAACATAGAAGAGATTATCTGACGTTCCAGCAATACACCTTTATGTATGCAATATCTGTCATAATTTAAACATTAGTATTTTAGATGAAGGATTTTCAAGTACTCTTTGTATTCTATGATATGCCTAGTCAGAAGGGTTTTACTTGAGTGCATTTGTCAGCTTTCTGTTTTCTAGAATCTGAGGAGCCAACTATTCTTAACACCACTCTACTGATAGAAATATTTTCACTACCCAATAATGTCAAGATCATTATTTTCACAAAAATAAAAACCAATGTCCTAATAAGTTGTTAAAAGTTCCATTATCTTTATAAGAAATGACCTAGAGCTGATCAGTTGGTTCATACATTTGTTCATTTGTGAAAGTCTCATTCTAAGTTTGCTCACAAGAAAGATTTATTAATCAGATTTTTCTTCTCCTCTTTAATGATTAGAATACCTGCAAATCAATTACTGGGAATGTACTACTGACATGTTTTAAAACTGCCACATTGTTATTTCTTATTAAAAGTAATAAAAAGTTTTTTTAAAAATGGTTAGCTGTAAAAGAATAAAGGGACTGGAGAGATAGCTCAGGGGCACAAGTGCCTGCCTGGCAAGTGCAAGTCCTGAGTTCAATCCCCAGTTCCTGGGGGGGGGGGGGGACTCACTTAGAATAGCTGCAAAAGAATAGAAATCATTATCTTTTGCTAAAGAAGTCTTCTTAGACCTGGTATTTCTTTTCATTAAGAAACCACATTTCTGGGCTGGGGAGATAGCTCAGTGGAATAAGGGCTTGCCTAGAAAGCAGAAGGTCCTGAGTTTGATCTCAGTACATCAAAGAAAGAAAGAAAGAGAGAGAGAGAGAGAGAGAGAGAGAGAGAGAGAGAGAGAGAGAGAGAGAGAGAAAGAAATCACACTTCTTGTTTCATTTAAATAACTTCACGGCTAATGAATGAGTGATTTCCTGACTCCTTGTGAGTTAAAGTAAGAATATTAACAACTTAAATGGTTGTAAGCATCAGTAAAGTGATAGCTTAAAAAGGACATTACGACTGATACACTAACACAGAACTGTTCGTGTGTGCTTCGGTGGTTCTTTCCCTTGTCTGCACTCACCTTTACAGACGTCACTGACTTGGAATTAGGCAAGCAACAAGCCTTAGCAGAGCAATGAAAAGTGTACAACAGGCAATTACCATGTTGTCCAGTGTGGAATGAACCATGGCAGCGCTAAGGGCGGACGGAAGAAGCTACACAAATGTGTAGGGACTCTGACTGCAACAGCTCCGTTATTACTGTCCACTCTATCGTTTTGTTGTTGTTGTTTTGTACTTTAGGGAAGGGTCTACAGGGTGTTCAGTGTCTCACTGCTAGGTAGGACTTGTAGTGAAACACCTGTTTACAGCCTCCCAAGAGCTGGGATTCCGCCATGTCTAGTCGTATTTGCCATCTCAGCGCGCTCCAGGGGCAGGGCCGGCACAGCAGGTCTGGAGATGAAATCTCCGGTCCCTGTGCCTTCTTGCAGGTACTTGAGTCTGCTGAACTATTTGGCTGTCCCTTTTGGCCTATTGTCTTCTAAGTTTTAAACAAAAACTTAGAAAATATATGTCTGCTGTTATTTCTTATCTCAGTAATTCTTTAAATTACAGTTTATTTATTTTCAATAAAACGCACTTATACCCACTGACTTTCAAATAGCTTAGGACATTCTATAATATTAGGAAGCCCCCGTCATGTTGCTACGCTGTAGCACTGCTTTGTACATCTGAAAGGGCTGTGTGGGGTCTAATGAAAGACCTCCAGAAACTTGTGTTAGATCTAAAATTAAAGTATGCTTATGAGAGAGAAGTCACAATTAAGAAAAATGGGCAAAGATGACTCCCAGGATCATTTATTTACCTATGTTATATCCCGCTGTCATCATGAGTATTCCGATGAGCAAATGGTATTTCAGAGGCCACTGGGAAAAAGTCTGAGATTGAAATAGGTGCACCGAGGATAGATCAAGGAGAAATTAGAAGTGATGTGATTGATCTTCTTGAGGTCAACCTTGGGATCAGAAATGTCCAACATTAACTGAGAATATCTTTGCTTCAAATCTAGGCCAAAATTATACATAATGGTATTTTTAAATTATCATTATGAGACCAATTAATTAATTTCATTTTACAGATGAATCCAGAAAACTATAGTAAGGGCTGGCCAAATAGCTCAGCAGATTAATGAATCTGCGAGCAGGGGCCATGGGTTCAATCCCCAGACCTGCCATCCCTGCTTCCCACGCCGTGTGTGCTGAGAGGGCAGTTAAGATTGGCCATGATGGCGTGTGCCTGGAATCCCAGCTCTTGGGAGGCTGTAAGCAGGTAGATCACTGCGAGTGGGATCTAGTAGTCAGACTCTGAACATCCTATAGACCCTTCCCTAAATACAAAAAAGAAAAAAAAAAACTATAGTTAAGGTGGCTAATTTTTACAGTAGTAAATAGAAGAGCTGCACTTTAGTCTCAGACTGTCACCTAACATAGCACATGGCCACTTGACACAATGTGTGTGCACATAGATATGCTCATATATATGCATGTACATAAGCATTCATAAATATTCATTATGCCATTAATGCTCTGGCTAACATGAGTCTCTATTTGTATACATCCAAGTAGCTAACTACTCTATCAGTAATGTATTTTCTCATTTGTATGCACATCAATATTAACTGCTTCTACTCAAAGGAAAGAAAAAAGGACAGAGTGCTTTGAAATAGCATAGGGAGCCAAAGTGGAAACTCCAACTCCGCTGAGGGAAACTCAGTGCCCCATACTTCACCTGATCCTTTTCAAAGCAAACTTGTGCGGGCGTCACCTCCGGCTGCTTTTTACTAACTATTCTGCGAGAAGATCTCAAGCTCCCCACCTTTTCTTTGGCTTCTCCTCCCATGCGTCTTCCCCTCGCTCTCAGACAGTCAATTCTGCCTCCTCCTTCCCCCAACCCTTCCCAGCGGTGCATGCTGGGTCTTCTAGACAAGAGCCACAGCTTCTAACCCATTGCATTTCCCCATGCCTTGCATTTCTTGATGATACAAGATATGATATTTTTCTACCATAAAATGTCCCTCTTCCTACTGTGTCCAAAACTATGTATTGTTCCTTATTCCATTCCTTAATCATATTAATACTAATTTTTAAAAATAATTTTGATTTCTTTATCTCTCTCACTAAGTGGAGGCCTGAATGTACAGGTGTCTGTAGAATGACACAAGAATGAAATAGATAGATAGATAGATAGATAGATAGATAGATAGATAGATAGATGATAGATAGAGATAGATAGATAGATAGATATAGATAGGCATAGATAGATCTATAGATATGCATATATATATATATAGATATGCACATGTATATGTATGTAGATAAGCATAAGTTCATAAGGTAAACCATTACCTCAAAAACACTTTGTAAATAAGAATAGCAAGTGACAGGAATTAGAGATAGTAAAAGGTTATTTCCAGAGTTCATTAGAGCACAGTTTGAAAGAGCTTCAGCACTTAGCTAATGAAGTAGAATATGCTATGCCAAGTTTAAAAAGAGTAATGAAGATCAGTTTTGCTATGAGCTTAGAAAAATTGTACAAGAAGCAGCTCACTTTAGCAGTTGTACCGCAAAATGAAATTCACAAGAAGGAAAGAAAACATATCAAAAGTTGCCTACTGGGTAATGATGTTGATTAACAATTCTATCACAAGGAAACTTTAGTCAGTATGTAAACAACAATAACAACAAAAAAAATCAGAAACATTTCTAACAACTCTGCAATGTTTGGTAATAATTTTTCTACCAATGTTATTAATTGCATGCATCTGTGTAGATCTCAGAATATCTACAGTGTGGATAGACGATTGAGTACCACTTTAATAACCTAGCTTGTTATTGGATCTATGTTCAAGTGTAAAATTCAGAAATTGTCAGGTGACCTTGTGTACGTCCCCAGCTGTGGCTTTCTGAGATGCTCCCTCACCCACAGCATCCTCAGGACTCCAACCCTCGCAGCTCTTCTCTCTGGAAAGCACGCTTCTGCTGTTCACATTTATCATTCATCACCTGTTCACTTTTCTAATTTTTAAAAATCATTTATCAATGTATTTGGTACAAGGTCTCATTGTACAGATCAGACTCACAGTGACCCCCTCCGTCTCAGCCTTCCCAGCGCTAGGATCACAGGCATGCACCACTACTCCTGGTTTTGGCAGCCGGCACAGATCACCCAGCATTCCAGGGCTGATGTGGCATGTGGTCCCAGAGATCAAACCCGGGTCCTTGTGCTTGCCAGGCAGGTGCTTAGACTGCTGAGCTGTCTTCCCAGATTTCTACTCATTTTTAAGTGACTGCTTAAAATGTGTTTGTTACTTATGGTCAACTGCATTGAGTCATTCTATTTAATAATTCCTTAGGTACATTCTTCACATTTTACAATCCTTGAAATTGGAAAACACATTGGAATTGAAACACACTGTAACTGAATGGATGCTTTACTTGAAAATATCTAGTAAGACCAAGCGATTATGGGTGCAAAAATTTGGGACTCAATAAAACGCAAGTACACAAGGAAGAAAAAAATTTAGTAAAACTACTCAATAGCATTGCTGTGAATATCGCTGGACCCACTTTGTTTTGTGTTTTCCATGGCTAGTAGTTTTCCATTTCTATGACACTATATTAGATGAAAATCACCTTAAAGAAGGAAAATCTCAGCATTTCAAAGGCTTTCAGTCAGTGCTCTGAAGTGGCTTTTGCTGACAGCATGTTGTGGAGGAAACAGGTGACAGGGCATACTTACTTAGTTCATGGTGGTGGAAAGGAAAGAGAGCTTAATTTAAAACAAAGTCCCTTCTCAGAAACCCATTAACCTGTGAGTTCATAAGTGGATTAATGCACTCAGGAGGCCAGAGGCTTCGTGATCCAATCATCTCCGCAAATCCCCACCTGTGAACACAGCTGCCACTGGGCTCCAGTCTTTCCGTGGCCTTTGGGATTCAAACCATGATCCCAGGGCTTCATGGTTTTTAACAAGCTTTAGAAATAAATTGAGTAAGAACCTTGCATGCCTGTACAGCACTTTACAATGTTCAAACATGGTCATAAACACTTTAATTTCAGTGTCGTAGCTGTTCTGTACAGAAGAGAGAAGGCAGTGCTTTTTTCCCATCCTATAAAGCAAGTTTACTGTATTATAGTTTTGTAGCTACATGGCTAATTAGAATGGAAATCAAAATTATTATTATCTACTTTATGGACAAGCTGCACTGACAACACGGAGAAGTGATGGGATAGCTGTGGACGTCAAAGGCCGCAGTTCTGTTTGCAGGAACCATGTTCAATGAAATCCTAGTGTTCTCATGTATGGCGCTACCTTTTTAACTGAGGCAGCCGTGCCCTGCACTGGTCGGCCCTGATGCAAGCTACGGCTGTAGCCTGTGGTAGCATGAGGACTTGATGTATCGCAGCCTGTGTAACTCCAGGTTTTCCTCAGGACAGTGACCTGCTGGACCGGCGGAAACACTGCTTCACCGTCCAGTCAGAATGCGGCGAGGACCTCTACTTCTCGGTGGAGTTGGAGAGCGACCTGGCCCAGTGGGAACGGGCCTTTCACACAGCTGCTTTTCTGGAAGTGGAACGGATACAGGTAAGAGTCTGTGGAGTGCAGAATCCCAGCTTTCCAGGGATATGTGGTTAACCCGAGAACTCTAATGTGTGCCCGAAGATAAAAAGTTGTTTAGGGAACCTTGACCTCCTCATCAAATGCATTCACAAGAACTAGCCATTGTAGTCAAAAGACTAAGAAGGAAGCCTTCGATAATGTTTTAATTTTCCTACAATTTTATCTTTTGAGGCTATTTCCCAGGACTCCTGAAAACTACAGTTCTAATTTTAATTAGGCACTACTCTAACTGGGGTCTGACGCTCCAGCCAGCCACCTGTGCGACCCTATGCTGTGCCCTAAACAGGGCCATTTAATTTGCAGGCTGCTCCCTGTACTCCCTCGCAGGAACCTTTCTTCCCTTTCTCTGTCTCTGGCTTTTGAAGCCAATTGTGTCAGAAACTGTTTCTTCAATCTAATTTCAATGCCGTAGTTGTTCTGTACAGAAGAGAGAAGGCATTATTTTTTTTTTTCATTAGAAGAATTATCTTCATGGATAATTTGGAATAGCCTCAATTTTCTTTTCAAAATTAAACTTAACGATACAAATATCAGTTCTTGATACATGTAGTGTTTACCCACGCTTACAACAGAAATGTGGTTCATTTGGCATGTTTTAAATAAAATATTTTGAAACAAGTGCCATGTGACAGTTGTTGGCATTGAAAATGTAAGATATGTAGGTCACTGTCCTCTTGGCCTTCCATGTGACCTACACATATTTGATAGATTTCATCTCTGACATGGCAATTACAAGTGAAATCATGGTGTGGAACTTCATCCATCCAAATCTTGCATTGTCAGCCTTTCTGTTTTCTGGAAACATGCTTATAATCCAAAGAAAAAATCTTCCATAAAAATAAAATGGAAACTGGGATATTTCATTCCATGATACTAAAATAGTCACATAAAAATGTTATAATATTATAACATAAAAGAAAATAATAAAGGCACCTCAAACTATAAAACAGAATAACCTGCACTTGACTGTGGAAACCTTCGCGTTCTTGTGAGGGAAGGAGAGGAGGGCTACTGTGCAGGATTTTTCTCTATTATTGTCAGAATCATTGCTTTCCATTGGATTGATGGATTTATTTTTTTTTCTTTTTGTGCAACTTTAATGAGGAGCCCATGCAAGGATGGCTTCTTTCACTCCTTTCATTTTTTTTGAAGATTTCATGGAAATGTGACATTGGATTGTTAAACAAATTCATAGCTCCCTTGGCTACAGCCTTATTCATGTGGCATTTTAAATATTTCCCAAGTGCCATTAAAAGTGAGGAATTCCTCTACCTTTTTTTCCCTCATACCCTGCATCCCTCCAGAGGATATCTACACTAGCACCTCTTTCTGCAGGCTGAGGATTACCCACAATCCTGTATGGAGTAGGGAAGGGAGACCAAGATCACGCAGCGTTCAGTATCACGTGCTAATTTCCCTGCAAGTCAGCATGCTCGGATCAAGTTAAAATATATTTAAACCTATTGGCTCGTCTTTCAGAACATTGGCAGGGCAAGTTACTTGCAATACAAGATTGTACTAGGTAGCAAAACTGTAAGCTTCACTATCATTTGCAATTAAATGCAAATGCAGGCCCTGATGCATGCTGAAGTGTACCATGATGCACATAAAAGATGAGCTACTTTAGATCTGATTTTTATTTTAAGCAAGTATAAATGTTAGCATTTATATTTGTTCAACTTATTGAACATTAATATAGATGTAACATAATCTGATCTCAGTGTCAAAAATCCTTACCAAGCTTTTGTATTATTTTTTTTCAAGTTTGCAGTGAAGCCCCTGGCCGTAAGCATGTTTGGGAAACACAGTGCCACCCTGTCTGACACATCCCGAGACCACATACCCTGATTTTAGAAGAGTTTCTCTTTCAGGGCTAGGGTGTAGCTCAGCAGCATAAGCACCTGCCTAGGACACGCAAGCTCCCAAGGGTGAGAGAAGAGCAAAGAAATGGATTCATGAATCCATGGAAAAGAAAAAAGAAAAGATAGTTTTGTACAATGCCTACACAGAGCGAAGGACACACTTGGATATTTGACCCTAGGAATCCCTGGCGAGGTCAAAGAAACATTCCTTGCTTGTGTTTCATTGCACTAAGAGGTTTACAATGTCACTCCTTTATGCCATTGTTGTTGGTATTCAGTGAAACATCATGTAAACTGCTTTGTAGAGAAGCTGTCCCACGCTCCTTGAACTAACCGTGTGCTCTTTCTGTCTAGTGCAAGACCTACGCGTGTGTCCTAGAAAGTCATCTCATGGGCCTTACGATTGACTTTAGCACAGGCTTTATCTGCTTTGATGCTGCCTCCAAGGTAATGTGCTCAGGTTGGTTCTGTGAGGCGCGTTGCTGACATTCTCATTCCAGAATGAGGGGGAGGCCGTGGGCTCCTTTCGTCATTCGACTGATCGTCATATGCCAAACGTAACATATTGATTGATTGATTGATTGACGATAACTTATATTTCAGTCTCTTCATAGGAAACATTGAGTTGTAGACATGCCCTGCAAAATATATTTATGCCTATGTAAATCTATAGCGAGTGGTAATTATAAATGCAGGAGCGATGAATACTGTTCTGGTTCCCTTCTCTGCTTTCTCCCTCTCTTCATAAAGCAATAGCTTCCAGCCTGAGCGAGCATTCTCTTTCCCAAGAAACTGATTTTCAAAACGGTTTTCCTTCGAGACTCCTCTCTATCAATATCGATAATATGAAAATAAGGAAAACCCAGTTTTGTAAGTGACAGCGTAGCCTTAGAGGTAGAGCGGTGGAATGTTACCTCGTGGGGTTTCCAGCCAGGGGAGATACCCATCGCAAGTGTTGCCCTGGAGAAGGGTTCTGTGTGATCTGGCGGGCTGCTCTTTGCATGAAATGTGGGAGTCTGGAATAGAAGCCATGTTGTAGAAACTCATCAGCCATGGCGACTGTGGAGTGGCGCATGATGAAGCCAAAGCCTTATACGTCATGGTCATGCAACCAGAGATATGACCTTTTTTTTTTTTTTTTTTTTTAGTACTTTTACATCTTTATATTTAATTTTTTAAATAATTCTGTTTCCTTTTTTATTGCGTTTAATAAGAAATAACAACATGACAGTTTCAAAGCACGTTACTAGTACATTCCCAGTATTTGATACAGTGCATATAGTTGTCCTCCTACTAGTTCTACAGAGTACAGGGTATAGAGGTGAAAATATTTCTAATCATTATTGCTACAAAAATTTTTCTTCTCTTTGAACTAAGAGAAAGTAGTTGTATTCATAATCCAATATTCCATAGTCGCAGTGGGTTATTGGCAGAACTGGCAATGATGGATGCTGTTAATTTAAGCCTTTTACAGCTCAGCATACTAATATAGCCTTACGTTTTATGCTTTGTGGTTAAACTTTTCTGCTGGGTGGTTAAGGACAAGTTACAGCAAGACCTGTATAACAAAATATGGAACTTCTGTATCTCCAAAGGTCAGTCAGATCCCCTCAGGATTTACTTTGAAACCATGTACAGTGCTGTATTTAATTTTTAAAATTTTATTTTATTTTAAAGGGTAAAAATAACAGCATAAATATAATCGATGACATGTTAGAGATGGTACGCATTTAGAGAAACACAGGAGAGGAATTCAGCCACAGTTGTTGTGTTGCACATTGCTGTCCTGCAGGAGAGTTGCTCAGCTTACAGAGTTCTAGCACATAGAGTTAGAGTGATAATTTTAAACATTAAATGCTATTTTCTATGAACCAGTGGAACACATTACCAGAGACAGCAAGAATTTTTCAATCAGAAACCAGGGCTTCTGATTCAAGTCCCATTGAGAGCCCAGCAGGGTTTGAGGAATACAGGAGGGATTTTTTTAAAATTCCACACTGATTATAAAGAGGGACACTTCACCAATTTTCACTTTATTATGTTTTCCTTACTTCTCCCAATGTAGAGCTTCCCATAACATGACAATCACAGAATAAGAAACTTTCGTTTATTTTTTTACTTGCTTTTTTGTGAGCTCAAGTCTCTTTCAGTGCACGCCTTTCAGAAAAGCAAGCTTCTTGGAGAACCTGATGCATTCCAGCTACTCTGCTAAGACCCCAGAATGCATGGGTGCATCAGTGAGGCCGGCCTGGAACTCCCTTCTCAGTGGAGGGACACAAGGGACAAACGCAGAGATTGTCATGAGGGCTGTGAAGAGAATGAACAAGCTGTCAAGGAACAAAGCTGTCAAAAATTTCTATTAGTACAGAGTCCCCTTACATCGTTGTTGCGTTAGTCTCAGGAAGCTGGCTCGTGTACACTGAACATCTCAATAATTTTTCCCTTTCCCCCTTCTTTGTTATGGCCACCACTAGATTCACTTATATATGATGTCTTTGTAAATTAATTTCATACATGCAAATTAAAAGAGTCAATACATAGGCCAAAAAGCATATAAAGCACATCAGAAAATTCTACTTAATCAAACTCTATTTCTAGATATACTCTCTGTCTCTCTCCTTTGCCTATTATCTGTATTTTATATTGCAATTTCTTTATATATTGAATTCTCACACAGGAGAAGCCATGCAGTATTTAATCTTGCATTCCTGATTTATTTCCTTTAACACTGTGGTGCCAGGTGTACCCAACCAGACCTGTATCCCTAGCACTCCCAAATCCGAGGAAGCAAGACTGCCAGAAATTCTAGGTCAGCATGTACTATACAGTGAGTTCACACCTAGCCTGGACCACACGGTGCAACCCTGTGCATCAAAAAACAAACCAAATGTCATGATCTGCAAGTGTGTCCATTTTCTTACAAACGACTCAAGTTCACTCTTCCTTATGGCAGAGTAGTACTCCGTTCTGCAGAAACAGCCCCTTTTCTTTTTCTGCTCATCTATTACTGCATATATAGGCTACTTTCAGAGCTTAGCTTTTATGAATTATGTTGCTATCAACACAAGAATGTATCCACCACTGGGATAAGATGTTTTAAATATTTTGGGGAAGACACTGAGAAGGGGATCAGTTTTCGGGGAAATCTCTATCCTGCTTTCCACAGTGGTTGTACTGGTTATGCTCCCACTAAGGATGAAGAACCATTTCCCTTTCTTTCCTGCCCCACACAGCCCCAGCACCATTTGCTATGGCTTGCCTTCTTGACGCCAACCATTCTTTCTGGCCTGACACAGGATCCCCTTGTTGTTTTAATTTCGATTTTTCAAATGGCCCGCTACATTAAACACTATTTCACGTATTGAATGAGCACTTGTGCTTCTTCATTTGAGAAGTGTCTGTTCATTTCAAAAGGTCACTGTTTGATTGGGCCTTGATATTTGTGAGGTCATTTTTTGAAGTATTTTTATAGTCTAGGTATTAGTCCTTTCTCTGAGCAATAGTGTGCAAATATTTTCCCCACCTGGAGGTTTTGTCTTCAATCTGTCAGTTGTTTCCTTTGCTATGAAAACTATTTAAAAGAAAAAACATTTTGATGTGCTTCCTGGTATTTGGTGATTGTTGTATTTCTTGTGCCATCAGGTTTTAATCAGAAAGTTCTTGTCAATGCCTAAAACTTCAGAAGCTTTATGTACTTTCCCTTCCACATATTAAGGTTTTTCTTTTTAGGAAGGCATTTAGAAGATACTAAGGCAGTGATATTCAAAGGAGACTTTGGAAGTGAGGCCTAAATGGTTATCCTATAAATTGGAGGAAAATTTTTCCCATTGGAAGGAATAGGAAGATAGATAGATAGATAGATAGATAGATAGATAGATAGACAGACAGACAGACAGACAGACAGATGGAGAGACACAAACAGAGAGAGAGAGAGAGAGAGAGAGAGAGAGAACAAACAGTATAAATAAGATAATTTACTCAAGGCACGGTGTACACACCTGTAACCCAAGAACTCAGGCGACTGAGACAGCAGGTTCACTGTGAATTGAAGCCAGACTGAGCTGCCTAGTGAGGTCCAGGCAAGCTTGAACTGCATCATAAAATCCTCTCTCAAAAAGATAAAAACATTGCAAACAAACAAACATGCAAACACAAAGGCATAATTCTGATGGGTTTATATAAAATATATGCATATGTAAACTTAATTCAATGAAGTATTTTTGTTTACCACTTGGCTTTGCCATACACATTTGCCCTCCTTGATATTAGAAGCACAACAAGCCACTGGGTTTGAAATATGTCACAGAGCTCATAGGAATAATTAAAATAGAGGCACCAAGTGAAATAGCCCATCTGCTGACAGCTCCTGATGAGAACTTAAGGAATGTGAGATCACGGTTTTGAAAATGGAATCAAGTAAGAATACATTCAAACATTTTCCCCCTCACTGGTTCTCCACTTCTTTCTAGTGGAATAGCAGATCTGCCCTGGTGACACTTAGATTGTGATCCAACTTCCTGTCCCACACAAATAATTATTAGCTGATAATGTGGTATATTGCTTTTAGTTTGATGCATAAACAACAAAAGTAGACATTAAAAATAAGCCAGTTTAAGCTGGCTGTGGTGGCACATGCCCATAATCCCAGCACTTGGGAGGCTGAGGCAGGAGGATCGGTGGGAGTTGGAGGCCAGCCTGGGCTGCAAAAGTGAGCTCAAGGCCAGCCTCAACTGCATAGTGAGACCCTGTCTCAAAAAGACAAATTAATAAATGAATAAATCAATAAATAAAAATAAGCTAGTTTAATTTGACTGGAGAATTTTTTGGTTTATATAACGCTTTTATGAAAGATGGATTATGAATAGTACACCTCTAAATGTACTACACCATTGGCCCATATTTTTTCCTTTCAAAGTAACAAACAAGTTATCCAATATCTGAAAAGTTGAGTCTTTGGCTTTAGTGAAATTGGTGATATTGCTCCCGTGGTACATGAGAGAGCATCAACAATATTTTGTGGTTTTATACACTCATTATTCACTTGTTGAAAGGGTAAGATTCATTAATTTTTCCTAAAATAGTCACCTGTTACCATTTTAAGTCTAAGGCAACAAACAATTTGAAACACATTAAACTCTGACATAATTTGTATTCTAATCACACTGTATGTGACAAGACTTCCATTGTGATTATTCAGGTTGGCCCATGTCATCCCTGCAAGATGGACACTGACTGTCTGATTCCAGAGCATACGTAATGCTCATGACATCTCTGCTTGTTGAAAACATGTTATAACCAAACTCTCTGTGCCAGGAGGGGTCTCCCACTTTCCCCCACTCCCATTGAACTGCAGAAATAAGCTCTCTCTAGCACTCTTTATCCAAATGCCTTGACGTTTATCAGCAAGCACTGTCCATGTTCCACTGTTGTCAGCTAGAGACAAAACATTCTTGTGTGATGTGAAGTGCGAACGCAGCCGTGGGCATGCTGATGTTCACCTACATAGGAGCATGCTTCCTACTCCTACCTCACAGGAATGACTTCAGGATTCCCAACGCTGATTATTCCTGTAGACTTAAAATAGAAATAAACTTACTGTCTTTCTCCTCCGCATATAATATAGCAATGCATGTGCACACTGTGTCTTCCTTCAAGGCATATGTTAGGTTTGAAGATCTAATTCCCCACTCCCTCACTAACACGTCTATAAATAGAAAGAAATCGATGTGTGAAACACTACATTAAAACGCCTTTACAAAAATCATTAAGGAAACAAAAATGGAGGGTTGGCTATTTTTTTTTTTTTATGAGATAGTTCAGCAGACTAAAGCTCCTGCTTAGGCAGCTTAGGCAAGTGCAGGGACAGAGGTTCAATCCCTGGCATCACATGAGGATCCAGTCCCACCTCCAGGTTTAGTAACCAGTTTCACTTTATTATTTTTTCTTTTGTATTTTTCTTTTTTAATTATCCTTTGACCTTTTGAAGAGAAAAATAGTACAAATTTTTCACTTAACACAACAAAATTTTAAAAGACTGTTTTAAGGGGGAAAGGCACTATTATAAGTCTAAGGGCAAGGACCGTCTGGGGGGCGGGCGGAGGGGAGAGATGAGGCAGGCAGCAGAGACAGTCAGTGGCATGGACTCAGGGCCCTGCACCCGAGTGCAGCTGAGCAGTCGCGAGGCTGAAGCACAGAGCGCTGGAAGGACTCTGCCACAGGAGGAGGTTGGCAGACTGAGCCAAAAGCCCTATTTTCATGGGCCTTTGTTGTAATGAATTGTTTCCCAAAAGAACAGCAAGGACTGATATGGTAGTGTGTGAAGTGTCAAGAATAAAGAAATGCGGGACCAGCGAGATGGCTCAGTGGCCTAAAGCACCTGCTTAGGCAAGCTTAGGCAAGCACAAGGAACATGGTTCAATCCCCAGCACTACATGCTGCACCAGCCCCACCTCCAGGGCAGGCTGAGCTGGTCATAATATAATAAAGAATAAAGAATAAAGAAATCTGATTGGAAATCATAGCAAATGCTCGAGAAAGTAATTAGTGTCTGCGCTGTAGCGGTGGCTTACAGAGACAGTGGTGGCATGAGACACTTATGAGATCTGTGGAAATTAGAATCCTTAGATTGGAGTTGCTGGATCTGCTAGAAAACTTGATTATTACTTGCAGATTTATTGCTTAGAGGGTACTGCTAAGAGTTGGGGATTTAACACAGTGATACAGTGTCTCCCTGGAAAGCTCAAGCCCTGAGTTTGATTCCCTTTAGCAGCAAAACAAAATGAAACAAAACCAAACAGGAAGATACTGCTTAACGTAAATTACAGGAGAGGGTCACTGAGGAGTAAAAGTTTCTCGCAAATACAGTACTTAAAATATGTGTCTAGGATAAACAAGCTGTCCTTGGTACAGAACATGAAACTGCTAACAGCTTGGGAGTTCAGCCATGCGGAAGGCCTTGAGGATCGACACATCTACCCCATAACTCCAGCATCCACAATGTTTTGTTTGCTTCTCACAGTGCGGGGACGCAACCAGGGGAATGTTTATGGATGCTAGCTAGGTCTTGTGCTGCAGGGAACCACAGCATAGTTAGAGTAAAAGCCACTCTTGGCGCTGTGGTTGGTGTGGAGCTGGTACCTGAGAGACATCGTCGATCCTCTAAACCTCCCTAATAGTTCACCTAGCATCGCCTTATCTCTGTCCTCTTCTGAGACAGGAACCAACAAACTTCAGTGATCGTCACAGAATGTCCAGTCATTGTATTTATCATGAGTATTCCAAACATAAGTGCCTTGACATGTACTCATCAGAAACTTCATGACAACATGCTGGTATAAAAGTGTGATTGCCAAAGTTCTTAAGCCATATTTCAGAACTTTATGCCTTCCTTGACAGTTATTCTGACATAAGTGATGCCTACTTGGCCCCTCTAGAATTCTTTGACTCTCATTTTCAGTTTTGTATGTTTTGAAGATATAAGCATTTCTGTTTAACATGGCATTGAAAGTACTGGGCATTGATAGTCAACACAAAGTAAGTAGTAATATTTTCTGCTTATAAATGACAGTGATATGGTAGGAAAGCTAGAAGCATATTTATGCATTCACAATTAGAACTAAAAAAAATTTTAAAACCTTGTGGCAGGGCTAGGGAGATAGCTTGGTAGTCTAAGATCCCGCCTGGCAAATGGAAAGACTCAGCTTCAATCCCTGATACCTCGTGCTGTGCTGGCCCCAGAAACCCAGGTGTGCAGTGCTGCTCACTGAAGCCGGTCATGTCAGTGCGCACCTGCAAGCCCCGTCCTGGGCAGGCTGAGACAGTAGGGTCTGTATGAGTCTGAGCTATGTAGTGAGACCTCGTATTTAATTAACTAATTAATAGAAAAAGTTGTGGTATGCAAAATCAGCACACAAATATGAGGTGAGTTCCTTTTCAGTAACAGTGATAATCTGGAAAGGAATTTGACAAATGCTGTTTAAAATAGCATCAAAATAAAATTCTTAAGAATAAGCTTAATATAAATGGCATACCTGCTGTATTAATGGATTGAAATACATAATATTTTAAGATGAAAACAAAACCAAATGAAATTCATATATGCAATATAATACCTATTAAAATCTCATTGATGTACTTGAACAAACAGTAAGATCCGCATTGAAGTTCTTTGAAAATCTCAAAGGTCCTAGGGCCAGTAAGATAGCTCAGTGCTATAAACCGCCTGCTTAGGCAAGCTTAGGCAACTGTAGGGACCACAGTTCGATCCCCAACACCACATGCAGCACCAGCTCCACCTCCAGGCAGACTGAGCCAGCTGTAGCATAAATAAATAAGTAAATAAATAAACAAACAAACAAACCCCAAAGATCCTCACATAATGAAAGCAATACTGGAAAAGATCAAGGTTAGATACATTAAAATTCTGATTTCAATATTTATTATACAGTTGTAGTGTCAAAAAGATCCCAGAAGCACAGCAGTTGAACAGCACTGAGATCAGAGAGACAAGTCCTTACATGACTGCCAAACTACTTCTCAATGAAAACTACTCAATGAGGAATGAAAAGTATTTCAATGAATGATATTACTAAAACTTACTGCTCATACTCACTGAAAGAGGTTGGACCTTAATCTTATGAACTCTCACACAAAATGCTTCAGAGATCTAAATCTAAGAATTAGAACTCTGGAGCCAGAGGAGAAAGCAAAGGAATGAGAAAAGGAAGTGTTAGGTAGGAGTACCAGCTGAACACTATGCATTTAAACTCTTGAAGCAAAGGTATGCGAATAAAAAATAGGTAAACATAAGGAACGTTAGGGGAAAGTCTTCATGTTGGCTTTTCTGATAATGGCTTTGGAGGCGAGTCTCAAAACTAACAAGAGAGAAAAAAATAGATTTGAACTGCAGCCAAATTAATAACGTGTGCAATTTAGTCTGAATATTAGATGTCCTTGTTCGCATTTTCATCCGAGAGAATAGCTGTAACCCGGACTCTTTGTTGTTCCCAATTAACAATCCCTGATAATGTCTATTTATCATAAACCAGAGTAGCTCAGGTGAAAATATTACCATGGGGAAAACTTATGTGTGTCAATACACACACCATGCACCTTTGGACTGGAGATAGAAGTTCGAAGTTCACACACTTGTGTTGAATGCATCCTTTTAAAACTTTATCAGTCTTATTTTCCTCAGTGCCTGTGTGACATAAATTTAGAGAACAAAAACTTCAGTAAACATTATTTCTTGTGCTGGGTGAGGGGATAGTGCTTATTCATTCATTTGACAATGTGTTTGAAGTCCTTAAGAAACATGGATTTCAAGGATCTGTATTGTAAAAATTCACTTTCATAATACGTTTAACTGCAACTTACATTTTAGAATTCAAAGCGAATATAGGCACAGGTGTATATTTTTTATTTATATGTATTTTCTGAGAAATATTTTTTCTGAAAAATACAAGCTGTATGTTTTACACTTCATTTCTTTACATTTTTATTGGAGAGAATGGCTTTTAACCAGGACTTCTCTGAGAAAAATTCAAAGAGATCCGATGTGTTTTCTAATTTAGTCCGAAACCATTCTGAATGCAGCGTAATGTATTTCATGTCCTTCCTTACGTCAGCCATTGAGTTGAAGTCATGTTAAGATACATTTATTGTCTTGGTGTTGCTCCCTGTGGCTTTTCCTGTTAAATGCCTGCAGTGCAGCACGATTCTGCTCCTGCAGGGAGTCCATGCATGCTCGCATGCGTTTCAATGCCTTCTTCATCCGCCTCTCCCACCCTCCCCACTTCCTCCATCTCTTCCTGCTCTTTCTTCTTTTTTTAACAAATAAACTTTATTTATGTTATGGCCACCTCAGCTTGCCCTGGGCCTGCCTGGGGGTGGAGCTGGCGCAGCATGTGGTGCCGGGGATTGAACCGTGGTCCCTGCGGTGGCCTGAGCCTGCCTAAGCAGGCGCTTTACACCACTTAGTCATCTTGCCGGGCCTCTTCCTGCTCTTTGTTAAATGTCAAACTCCAGTTCACCATGAGGAAAGTAATTACTGCAAATCTCCACCAATAAAAATGTTTTCTTGAAAAGATAACAGCAAAATCTCAAAACCACATAGGCTGTGACTTTATTCAACCTCACCATCTTGCCGTTCATGATTTACGTGTTTGGCATCCGACCCCAACCGTGCATGTTCGTAGTTCCAAGTGTCAAAGAGCAAAGCACTGGATTTATTCCTAGCCAGTATGACCTAAAGTTCAGAAACTATAAGAAGCCATAATGGAAAATGTCTACATAGTTCCAGTTGAATCACTTTGCATCTCTACGCCTTCTATTTGAAAATGCACGGCTTTGTGTTACCTTTAGCTAAAGAGAATATTTATGAAACACTGTATTTCAGAAAGGACTGTATTTCCAAGTCATAAACTGAAGTCAAGAGCTTCATAAAATGTTTGTTCTAGTTCAGTCTTGTGAAAGTGTCAAGCGCATCTTTATAATATGGATACAGAGTTCTGTACGTTTGTGTCCTTTGCTGTGCTGAGACTCAGCAAAGGGCCTCATGGATCCTAGAGAGTCACCGCACCACTGAGATATATCCCCAGGCTCCAAGATCATTTATTCAACCCAAGTGTCATCCCACAAAAGCTACAGGACATTAGTCTGAGCTGCAACAGAAAGTTTCAGAATTATTGATTCAACAGTTGATTCAATAATTCAATGCCCTATGAAATATGAAAAAAGACTGAAAACTGATTCATTTATATGTACATTTGCAATAAAAATTTCATGAGTTTCCGGGGAGATAGCTCCGTGGCGCAAGTGCCTGCCTGGCAAGCGTAAGGTCATGAGTTTGAACCCTGGTCCCACCAAAAAAAAAAAAGAATAAATTAAAAACAAGGAAGGGTAACTATATTAAAAATGACTATAACAGTTTGATCTTCAGGAAAAAACTCATGAGTATAAAATTATTTTTAAAATGTATATATTGCATGTTAAAATATAGCCTTAATTACATATGTTTCGTTTCCTTTTTTTTTTTTTTTTTTGAGACAAGATATCATTGTGCAGTTGCACTGGCCTTGAACTCACTATGGAGCCCAGGCTGGTCTCAAACTTGTAGTGATGCCCTGCCTCAACTTCCTGAGTGCTGGGATTACCTGTGTGAGACACCACCCTCAGCTATCATTTACACTTTAATATTGAAACAACACTGGGCCATGGTGGCACATGCCTATAATCCTAGCACTTGGGTACCTGAGGCAGGAGCATCACTGTGAGTTCAAGACCAGCCTGGGCTACAAAAAGTGAGCTCAAGGTCAGCTTGAACTGCATAGCAAGACCCTGTCTCAAAAAAGACAAAAAAAAAATGAGACATATTGCTACATCTATAAATAACTTTTACAGTTTAAAAGCTGCTTCTTGGCATAGTTACAGGTTTTAATTCTACTGACTTGCATATGTTTGTCCCTTTTCTTCTAGGCTGTGCTTTGGAGGTATAAATTTTCTCAGCTTAAAGGTTCTTCAGATGACGGGAAGAGCAAAATCAAATTTTTGTTTCAGAATCCAGATACTAAACAGATTGAAGCAAAGGTAAACACAAGAAATGCATCACTCAGCCCATCGCCGGTTACGTTAACACAATTAGAAGGGAAGAAGAAGTCTTAGCAGAACCAAAAAGGAATAACGTTCTCTGCTGGTCTATCCCTCATGGCCAAAAGAAAAAGCTTTTAGTGATAATTATTTACTAAAGGCATCACTTAAATTACACACAAGTAATTGCCTTTCTTAGTTCTAATTCTTCATGAACCGCTCTTGGGTCACATCTAAACTCGCATCCTAGACGCTAAATGCATCACCTGGTGGTTTCACATTCTTGGTAATGTAGAATGCTATGAGAGAAAATGATTGCGCTTCATCGTTTTTTATTCCTTCCTTACATAGTTAACAAATGCTCCCACACAAAATTATTTTCTTTTAATTTCAAAAAAAAAAGAATTTTTTTTTGGGGGGGCGGTGCTGGGGAGATAGCTCTGCAGCCTGGCAAGTGGAAGGTTGTAAATTCAAACCCTGGCCCCACCAAAAAAACAAAAGAATTTTTTAATTCTAAATATATTTCTTACGTATTTTGTAGAACATTTCACTCAATTTGTCCAGGCTTCTGTTTTCAGCCTCTGCAGCGCTGGGATTATAGGGGTGCAGTAGCCATGCTCCAGGGCGGGGCTGGAGTGGCACATAGTCCTGGGGATTGAACTCTGGTCCCTACTGAGCTCTCTGGCTGGCCTTGAATTTTCTCTTTGAGTTTGTAAACTTTCAGACACTAAACCTCACATCTGATCTTAAGTAATGAATGTCAGAAAACATCTATTAAGTTTTCTAAATCTGTCTCTTTTTTTCATGGAGAGACACCTCAAAGTTTTTATCGTAGACATATAATTTGTATGGCACATATGTGTAAAAAATGAAGCAACTTGAAAACAAAAAATAATGATGCACTGAATACTGCGAAAAGGGAAATAATCTTCTGCACAAGCTTTGACACTTCATAATAGGAAAAATATCTTAGATACAACAAGTTGTCTTTGGAAAATATATTCAAATTGCAGTTATTTGAATTGATTTAAAATATTTATTTTTTTCAGTTCTTCACTCTTTTATTTTTTCATAGTTTATCTTTTTTCGCATTTATTAAGAAATAACAATGTGCAATATGACCATTTCAAAACACATTAGTAATACATTTCCAATATTTGATACAATGCATGTCATTGTCCTCCTAATAGTTATACAGAGCACCAGGTGTAGATGTGATAACTTTTCTAATCATTATTGGTACAAAAAATTTCTTCTCATTGAACTAATAGAAAGTAATTGTATACATAATCTAATGTTCCATAATTGCAGTGGGTTATTGGCACATCTGGGAATGTTGAAAGCTGTTGATTTAAGCCTTTTACAGCTCAGCATACTAATCTGGCTTTACCTTTTATGCCTTGTGGTTAAACTTTTCTGCTGGATGGTTAAGGACAAACTAAATCAAGACCTGTATAACACAACATGGAACTTTTGTATCTCCTGAGATCAGTCAAATCCCCTCAGGGTTTACTCTGGAACCATGTACAGTGTTTTGTAGAACTGTTGTTAGTGTCAGCTGTCTGAAAGAGTCATGGCCATTGCTTGACCAATTTGCTCTTTGTGAAAGCAAATTTTCTCTCTAGGTGACTCTCCTTAGGTACACTGTATATCTTCAATCCCTTTCCTCTGTAGAAGCGTAATCCACTTGAACAGAAAATTTGGGAAACCACTGAGCTATAGGATGTTATAGCACAGGTTCTCTTATGTAATGAGTCCTCACTGACCTTAAATGGCTAGAGCCAAAATATTTGCAATCCTTGTAGCCCGTGTTTTTCTCCAATTTTTGGTCTTTAAACTTATATTCTTAATCCTCCAGAAGAAAAGCTTAGTGATACTATTACTCTATAACATAGGTACTTGAGCGTAACATCACTATTTTTCTGAGTATCAAACATCTTAGACTTAACCTGGAATTGATATTATCTATCCATCATTGATATTCTAATAAATCTATAAAATATGATAAGAACAGTTAAAACTTTTTACCCAGGAATTTAGAAATTTCAGCATATACAAAATTGTAGCCTGTAAATCCTTTGGGATTTTTCTAGTCTCTTACTCTCATTTGGTACCCTTTTTTGTTTTCTTGTAAACTAACCATTTACTTGAGAGAGAGTATAGCAGTAAATAAAATTACATTAGAAGCAGCATACATCTAAAAGACCAGAATGTCAGGCATTCTATGGATAATTTTGGTGTTACACATCATTATCCTCAGTGTGATAAACCTTTTGGAGGTTCTCGGGACCGTTATCTAATTCATTCTGTGCATGGTTTTGCTCCTGCCATGTTTCCTATGTTTTCTGCTTGCAGTCACTTCGTTGTTTAACCTTTAAGTCCTTGATTTCCATTCTGCTGTGTTATACCTCTCCTTTTTCATTTGTTCTTTTGGATTCTTACGCTGTGGAGACACTATGATATTTACATATGTAGGCCTGGTTTATTTCACTTATGAGTATATGTTCAAGATACATCCACTTATATATGAAGCCTTCTAGTTTATCATTCTTTATAGCTGAGTACTATTTGATTGTATAAAAATAACCACATCTTTTTAAAACATTCTTCAAATGATAGGCATTAGATTAGGCTATTACAAATTGTGCACAGATATCACTATGATATGATGTTCTCAGTTCTTCTGGGAAAATTCCCAGTAGGGGTAGAGCTGGATTGAATGAAATTTTCAGTTCCAGTTTTTTAAGGAGTCTCCACAATGCTCTCCATAATGGCTGCACCAGTCAGCATTTCCACCAGTAGTGGACAAGGGTTCCTTTTTCCCCACAGCCTCTCCAGCATTTTATTTTTTTTTTTATTTTTTTATTTTATTTTATTTATTTATTTTTTATTTATTTATTTTTTTTTTTTTTTTTTTTTTTTTTTTTTTTTTTTTTTTTTTTTTTTTTTTTTTTTTTTTTTTTTTTTTTTTTTTTTTTTTGTCTTTTTGAGACAGGGTCTCGCTATACAGTTGAGGCTGGTCCTGAGCTCACTTTTGTAGCCCAGGCTTCTCCAGAATTTTATATTGGTTGATTTCTTTATGATAGCCATTCTTTCTGGAGTGAGATGGTATCTATGTGTTATTTTAATTTGCATTTCATGAATGACTAGAGAAGTGGGGCATTTCTTCCTAGATTTATAGGCTTGTTGAATTTCTTTCTCTGAGAATTGTGTTTCTCTTAAATACCCATTTCTGGATTGGGTCTTTGAATTTTGCAACCCTAATCCTTTTTAGTACTTTATAAATTCTAGGTAAAGACCATTATATGAATACTTATTAGTTAAAATCTTTTCGAAATTTATAGGTTGTCTTTTCACTCTGTTGGTAATTTCTTTTGAGATAAAAAAAAAAAAAAAAAAAAAAAAACTTCTCAGCTGGAGCAGGCCCAAGTTGTTGACTCTTTCAAATGTTAAATGAGCATTTTGATTTTTGTCCATGAACTCTTTGCCTACTCTGTCTTTAAGATTTTCTCCCTCTTTCTCTTCCAGGAGATTTAATGTTTCTCTATTAATATTTAGATCTTTATTCTATTTTGACTTTAGTTTAGTGCATGGTGATAGACTTGGGTCAAGTTCTAGTTTTTTGCATGTAGAGTGCCAGTTTTTCCAGCACCACTTCTTAAAGAGGCTATCTTTCTTCCATTATGTGTATTTGACCCCTTATTCGAAGATAAAGTGGCTCAGTGTGCTTGTATTTGTTTCTACATCTTCTAATCTATTCCACTGATCCTCGGGTCTATTCTTTTGCCAGTACCGTTCTGATTTTATTACTGTAGCTTTAGTAATGCCTCTTGCCATACCTTTGTTGCCCAGAATTGTCTTTGCAATTCTGAGTCTTTTTTGGTTCCAAATAAATTTTAGAAATGACTTCTCCAGATCTGTGAGGCATGTTGATGGTATTTGGATAGGAATTGCATGAAATCTATATAACAATTTAGGGAGTATGGCCATCTTCACAATGTTGGTTCTTCCTGTCTAGGAGCAGGGACTATCTTTCCATTTTCTGAAATCTTCTAGGATCTCTTTTTTCAGAGTACTGTAGTTTTCATTGAAAAGGTCTCTTACTTCCTTAGCTAGGTTAATTCCTCAGTCTTTCATTTTCCTCAGTGCCGTCAGAAAAGGTACTTGTCTGCCTACCTCAGATGCTACCAATTTAGATTTTTTGGCTGATACTTCTCATTTTCTTCCAGGGTAATGTCTCCTGTTTTTGTTCTGGTTAGGCTCAGGACCTGAGATTGCATCTTCCTCCTTCTCTTTGTCATTTTGTATGACCTCTGCACTTTGGTGAAGCTATGCTCTTAGTACCTATTGAAATTTGGGTCGGGATCCACCATTCTTGATCCTGTCAAGATGTGCCTGGCTGGGTCTGGCTGCTGTGCTCAGCTTCTTCCTGTTGCAGGTGGGTGCAGGCCCAGTCAGTCAGCGTGGGCGGGACGGGGCAGAATTTCATTGGCTACCAGGGTGCACGCTGGCAGAGAGGTCCTACCTTGGCGTTGGCCTGGTCAGTCAGCATGGGCATGGGTGGCATATTTCTGGTGGCTGGCCCACAAAATTATTTTTAAAGTCATTTTTCCCGCATGCAATTATGTGTTAAGAGATTAAGTGAAGGTTAGTTTTTCTCCCATGAAAAGTTTCAGTGTTTTGTAACATACTAACTATGCTGTTTTGAACTCATTAGAAAGATTTACTTTTTATTCCAAAGAGAATATACATGTGTAAATATTCAAACGTTTAATTTCTTTTTGTTTTTCTAATATATAATTCACAATAACTATGTTGAGTAAGAATAAATTATGTAAATATCATCCCAATGTGGAAGATAATATACATAGTAAATAGTAAAATTAAAAATTAATTCTGTGGACATGAAAATCCAATATAATTTTAAAACATGAGCAAGAATTAGCATAAATTTGTTACACTCCTTTACTTATTGAATTCAGGGTGAAAAGCTCCATCTGGTATCCAAACCATTCTAGTCCAAGGCCCTGTGTGATACCCACTCAGAGCCTTTGTAAGAAGCTCTTCCTTCAGGTCAGAAGCAAGTCTTTGAATGAGGCGATACCCTCTTCACCAATTGCATTTCTGCTTAATTTTTGCCCAGTTTTCTCTGAAGATACACATTCTTGTTTTTCACTTGTCTTTGCGCTTTTCTTGACTTCCGTTTTCTATACTGAAGGTGATTTAATTTAGGATCTGTGGGTTTAATACCTTTGCGCTGGTGCCCTTCTGACTTCCATTTCTCTAAAGCATTGGTGTTACCTCAGCTTGGTCTTGGATTTGCACTCTATCCAGGCAGACAAACACCTTGATGACGTGATCAGCTTACTTTTGGGAACTTGCTCCGTCATCTTCCGCTCTCCACCCTCTCAACGGGCTCTTCCTTCTATGAACATGCATTTTGCAGAAGACATTCAAACTCTAGAATGATGCTACAATTCTGAAGTGCTGGTTGCTTTCAATGAGAAACTAAATCAAAATAGAAAGAAATTATAGAATTATTTTTCTTATCAAAATTAAATTCAAAAAAGGTAAGCCAGAGGAATTATTTTTTTCAGTACTGGGGATTGAACTCAGGACCCTGTGCTTACCAGGCAGATACTTATTCTACTGAACTATTTCCCTGACCCCAGAGGAAAAAATAGATTAACTTTTTTTTTTTTCAATAAAAGAAAGATCATCCAGGATGGTGCTTATGCTATTGTGCTGTCTCCCCAGACTATTGAAGATATTGGTGAGAAAATGCGATTTTTGAAAATGAAGAAATTTGGATCTTGCTTTATACAACAACAAAGATAACTTTTAATAAAACATGTGTTTATTTAATAATGCAGATAGACATTCCCAAAGCAAATAGATGGCATTAGCACAACTTCATTAGTAGGAAATACCATCTCTTTGGGATAAATCAATTTGAATTTCTACTCATATTATAGGACTGATGTTCCTGATTTTAGGAAAATCCCTAAAATATTTACAAGGCCCATTTAGGTAGGAGTTGAAGAAACTTTGTTTTGATTTTTGTTATATAAGACTAATGTCAGAATCTCCCTTTTCTTTTTCATTCTGAAGGGAGGGGAGGGGTCTGCTACATTCTCAGTTCATTAACCAGAAGCTTAATACTTTCCCCATCTCTTTTCCAAGGCTCATTAAACTTCTCAGAATCACTTCGAACATCACAAGGGTAGTTCCTGGTGGAAGCCACAAACTACACTGTATTTTTCCGGCAGTCTACAAAAAGCTTACCTTATTGTCATTGGAAACTAAAAAAATACATATTATAGTATGTGATGACATATATAATGTTCACACAGACAGTAATGAATCTAAAATTGTATTTTCACATTTCCTATTATAGGTGAACCTATATTTCTTTACCACTTCTTAGAGCATATGCTTGAATTTGTGTAGATGAATTTAGTTTTAAATTACAATTTGCTATACAAAGGCCAGACAATCTTTTGAATTCCAAGCAAGCTGTATTCTGAAAGCATCGGTGAAGATTTTTCATGGAAATTCCTGACAGTGTCTCCACCCCATGGAAGTATTGCTGAAATATTTCCTAAAATAACATCCAGAGCATATTAACTCTAAGCTACTGGACCTGAGAACTGGATACCAGTTCTCAGTTTATTATACTTCTTTTGGGCAGTATAATAAAAGAAGGACAATAAAACTGCTGTTCTATTTAGTGTAGCAATACAGAGCTGGAACCACTGAAGACTAAAGCCGGCCATGGCTGGCTTCTCCTGGTATACCTCTCTTCTCCCCCAACACATGGTTCCAAGGTCTTCACAGGGCTTTAATAGTCTTTTTTCCCAGTGCATAACCTAGTAGTCAGACTCAAGTCAGCAAACGAGGATTCCCAGTAATGCTACTTTCTTACTAATCTCCATAAATCTTAATTTCCTCATATAATTTGTGGATAAAGATGCCTCCATTATGGTGTTGGGGAGATAGCTCGGTGGTCTGAGTGCCTGCCTGGTAAGTGCAAGGGCCGAGGTCTGATCCCTGGGACTTCATGCCCTGCTGCTGCAGGAACCCTGGGTGCGAGATGCCTGTCTTGAAACAGGGCATAGTGGCACATGCCTGTAATCCCAGAACTGGGGAGACTGAGGCAGGAGGACCACTACCAGTGTAATATCTTTAGTGAGACCCTGCATCCAATAATAATAATAATAATGATAATAATAATAATAATAATAATAGGAAGAGGAAGAAGAAGACGAAGACGAAGATGAAGGAGGAGGAGGAAGAGGAGGAGGAGGAGGAGGAGGAGGAGGAGGAGGAGGAGAATTGCCTACACGAAAGGGCAGAGAAAATCTGACCAAAATTTATAACATAATGAATGGAATATTTCGGATACTTAAAACAATATGTGTCAAACAACCTCACTGAACAAATCATAATATGTTGCAGTCATATTTTAGGAAAGGATGAAATGTACTCTACATGAATCCATGCTTGGCTCTTTGGGTCAGAAAAATGAAGAAGTTTAACATTTATAAAGCTGGACACATTATGTGCAATCAGGGTCTGTCTCTCTCTCTCTCTGCATACCACAACAGATCAGTTCCCTGGCCTCTTGGCTGTTCACGCTTTCTGATTTTCCAGGAGCAATGGTTGTCTAAGCCTGTGGGATACCCATGTTCTTCCTGGAAGCCCCAGATGCTTAATCTGTGAAGGAGAAATCTGGGCAGGAGCAACTGCTTAGTGGTTTAAGATCTGTGGCACTCAGTGGGCAATGGCTCTGCCTACCATGGAAGAACTATAGGCAGAAGTCCAGTAGGAGGAAGTAAGCTAGCTCCAAATTACTGCTGCACACCACCCTGTGTGTATATGCCTAGCCCTATCCACCAGCTTGGCTTCTGTGAAACTTCAAACTCTCAGTTGTATTAACATCAGGGATGAATGGTAAAGGAGATATCTAGAAAGAACAGTAAATTAGTCTTAGCTATTTTAAGCTCTAGACTTGCTGCAGATTCTACACTATTTTAACTCAACACTGAAATTCTATTTTCTCCACATGTATCATTTTTAGAGACACTGAGTTTATCTTCCAATTTATATCAAGAGTCCAGAACTTTCTCTTTATTGGTAGGATATAAAACTTATATTGACATCACTTAAATATATTAACTGCCTCCCAAATCAGTAGCTATTATGAGGAAGATATTCATAGTATAAAGCTTTTATTTTCCATTTTTGTTGAAAGTCAGCATTCACATATACAATAAACATAATTACATTTTATTTAATTTAAGCAACAATCTAAAAAGTCAGAGTTACAAGAATAAAGACACACTTGAAAACACATTCCAAAGAGGTAAAGGAACAAAATACAGAACACAATAATCAACTGCTATGTAATTTTCTCTTAACACGAAGCACTACTAAAATTGCAATAATCACCAAGCATTTTGAAATTAAAATACAGGAATGCATCGGAAAATTAAGTATTTGATTAATCACACAGATGCTATACACTTATACTAAAATTGTGCATTCTCTTTAAAGACACTGAATTAAGATGAACTGTTTAAGTTTAGGCCTCTCAGTATGCTAAGAGATTTTCTTTTTTTTTCACGTGAGATTTTCTGAACAACATTCATCATGCTTCTTTTGAATTTATGATCCTAGGTGTTGAAGCACTGCATGCTATATTGCTATTTTAATATAAGGATATGTGAAGATAATATTAAGTGTCATCAACATCCATTTTCTTTGCATTCATTTAAGGAAATGCTGGAAGACATTGCTAAACACGATTCTGTTATCTCAAGACCCTAGAAGTATTAAGAAGACCTTTAAAGCAAACAGGTTAGCACAGATCAGCAATTTAATCAGTTTCTATTTCTTTTATCAGGTCCAGGAGCAGAGGTGAGGAGCAAAAGGTCAATAATAAGCCATCAATCAGACCCACAGAGACTTATAGGCTACCGTAGTTGGGATCCTCTAATACAAAGGAAAATCAAACAACACATTGGATTCTAGTCTACTTACAAACAATACCACTTAAACTAAAAGTTGATGATAATGTCAACTTTTTCAAATCATCATCCTTTATGGCTTTATAAGAAATAAAAGTAACTGTGAGTTCCGCTTCAGAAAAGGCACAGAAAACTTCTGAAATTCTACTCTTCTGTAAAAGTAGAGGGAAAGTGTAAAAATGCAACACCACTTTTATAGGTTTCAGTGGAAACCTCTCTGAATGATGTAGACCTCACTCCAGCTTCTGAGAGCCATATCCTATCCAAAGAAAGTCATAATTATTTTACCTGTCTAAGGTCTGCTTGGAAAGGTCCCTATGGAATGCTAGTCATGATTTGACTTGAGATACACTTTTCTTTTTTGGAGAAGCCCTAGTCCAAAGTAGGTAATGAAAATAATCAAGAGTAACAATTTTTTAAAACATTTACAGGGTGGGCTGGAGAGAAGGTTCAGGGGTCTAAAGCGACTGCTTAGGAAAGCTTAGGCAACCGCAGGGACTGTGGTTCAATCCCCAGCAACATGTACTATGCCAGTCCCACAACCAGGGCAGGCTGAGCAGGCCATAATAATAATAATAATAATAATAAAAGAATTACATGGCTGGGGACATAGCTCAGTGGCATAAGTGCCTACTTTGCAAACGTAAGGTCCCAAGTCTGATCCCTGGTATAAAGATATAAAAATTAAAATAGTGATTGTTACAGTTTGTGTCTAGTTTTCTCACCAAAGCTTCATGCAGTCTTGGGGCAGAGAATTCTAGAGTTTGAGATTAACTCATGATCCATGGGAACATGAGTCTTAGTACCGCTGTGATTATGGGCATGAGTGCTATACCCATCGTGGATCTGATAGTCTCAATGTAATATAAGAGAGACGGAGAGACAGACTCTCTGTCTCTGTTGACACGATTGCTGTTCCACCATCATGAATCAGATTCCCTCTGCCCTGTGCCAGTGTTCTTTGGAGGCACTCAAGTATGGACTAAAACCTCCAGCAACTGTGAGCTGCATAGACCTTTCCTTTTTTTCATTTTGGGTATCAAGTATTTATCCCAGAGAAGAGGAACTGAAACAGTGATATATATGCACCCATGTTTAGAGCAACACAGCTGGTCACAGCAAAATCTTGGAAACAACCAAAATGTCCATCACTGGAGCAATGGATGGAAAAGATATGGTATCTTTATACAGCAGGGCATTTCTGAGCTGTAAAGAAAGACACACTTGAGACCGTTACAGGTAAGAGGATGTCACTAGAAGATGTATTCTGAGACAAATAAATCAGACCCACATACGTAAATAACATATTGTCTCCCTAGTGTAAACACCTGAAAGAATAAATAAAACCTGAAAGATATAATAGACAGTAAAATGGAAAGAAACCAAACTTTAGGATTAAACAATAAGGTGAGAGAGGAAGAAGCACAGAAGAAAAAAAGAAAAACATGGAAGTATTTGTGCAGGATTATTATATTAATAATTTCCATCTTTTTTTTAAAAAAAAAAAAAAGCAGTTAATGTTTAGAATTTTCACCTGGAGTAACTCTCACTGCTAATATCTGTGATCTAATCAACTACATCAAGGACAGCAATGTACAGTACAACAGTGGTTGAATATCTCTCCTCTTGGTGTTCTGTGTACAGTTTCTAATGTGTCTTCTCAATTACCATTCCACTGTCTTTAAAATAATTTTTAAATATTTTTTAAAATCTAAAAAAGACAAGAAAAAATTAACATTTATTAAAAGCAAGTGTTAGTATTCTATTACTTAAAAAAAATAGAAGACAATTTAGAGTGACCTATGTTGGCAAGACCAGTTTTGGCAAAGAGAGCACTAGGCCTAAAATCGGAAAGATTTAAGGAATGAGAAGCTTATGAGGAACTTTGGAAAGTTTCTATAAAATACAGAATCCTGGAAGGACATTAAATGTCAGGTGTGCTGCATCTTAATCCTCTGAGCTTACGCACAGGTGTCAGCTGTCAGAGCACGGAAGGAGGGCACAAGGCCCACAGAGCCCCTTGGAGGGCTGCCCTGCGAGTTATTGACAGAAATATTTTTCACATCTTGGGGTGAACACTAAGCAGAGAAGCAGAGGCTTCTGTAACTTCATGAGAAGGATCACAGGTGACATAAATTTACTCCAGGAAAATCAGTAACAGAACATACTAGAATTTCCTATAAACATACATTCAAGTGTCATAGAAGCCATGATCAAAATTTAGCATGTGTTTGTAAATAGAGAAATTGATGAAGATATAAAAATAAAACTGACAAATAAACTATTAAGAAAATGCAAAGGGCAGAGGGAAATTTTAAAAATTCATAGAAAACTGGAACAATTTCAATTTGTGAAATAGGAGCAAGAAATCCTGAAGAGAGTAGTATGTTTCAATAGAGCCACTGAGATTATCTAGCCTAAGAAATAATAATCAAATAAGGAAAAAATGATATAGTTTCTGAAATTTGTATAATGCCGCTACATTTACCATTATACATATGATAAAAATACCAAAAAAAGCAGGAAAAGTTTAAAAGTTTAAAAATAATACTTGAAGCAATAACGGATAAAAACTTCTGAAGTCCCGTGAAAAGTGTGATTTACCCATTGAATGACATCCCTCTATAGTAAACAGAAAAATCTTCTGTAGATAGCATGGCTGGTTAATCATTAAAATCCTAAAACAGGAGCTGGGGAGATAGCTCAGTAGGAAAAGCACTTGCCTGGGAAGTACAAAGTCCTGGATTCAATCCCTGGTGTATCGGTCAGGGTTTTACTAGAGGAACAGAATAGATATAATATAAGGAATGGATATTAACACCAAATATACAATCTATAAGAAATTGTAAGATTGGCTTACAATAGCCACAGAGTCAGATGAGGAAGCGCGCACAGGGCGTCTGCACACTCCGGACTGAAGGATTCAATCCCGAGGCTTGGACTCACTGC